>JAHRHJ020003019.1:0-271229 GCA_019776745.2 Taxus chinensis | reverse complement strand
TGTCTTTCTCAAAAGAATGCTGCAGACCATCTCTTTTCACCTCAGGCAAGTGTTCAAGTGTTAGAAAGTTCGTTCAATCTCTTGAATCCCTGAAGAAGTGCATCACTTCTCTCCGTGAATGAAGGAAGTCCTTAGGCCATATATTCTCCAAGGGAGGGATTAGCAATTGATCTAGGATGAGGGTCGAAGCAATAAGGAGCTCTTACCATTTGCCAAGCCACAAGAAGGCCCTCCAGAAGTTTCCTTGGTGGAAAGGATAAAACTTGTTCGGAGGTTTTTTCCCAATTTTGAGCCCTTGTCAAGCCCATCACTAAAATTTAGAAAAAGCATGACTTTCAATGGACGGCAGAAGGCCAAAGGGAGTTTTGAAGCAATCAAAGAAGCCATCTCCCAGGCACCCACTCTCATCAACCCAGACTTTTCCAAGGATTTCATCCTCTATTGCATTTGGAGGTGATGACACTATTTCTGCCATTCTGGTACAGCAGAACAAAGATAATGCATGAGCAGCCGATTTCCTTTCTTTAGCTAGAGACACTAGGTGACTGAACGAATTGAGGTACTCTTTTATGAAAAGCATGCTTGCAGAATCAGAAGCTTGAAAATTCAAGCATTTGAGTCTCAAACAAACAAGGTTACAGTTGCTGGTTCTCACTGCTGGGGTTAAGATTTCCTCCTAAAACAAGGATTTTGAAATGAGAAAAGGGCAGGTGGATCACCCAGTTCATGGAGTATGACATTGAGATCAAGATCACCAATGCTGGTAAAGAGGCAAAGGTTTGTGTGACGCAGCTCGCTTCCAAACAACCAGACACCAGAAGATGAAGAAGACGATTTGTCCTGCTTATTACAAATGATAAAAAATAGGAAAAATGATGATGTGTCCACTCTGTTGGACTCAGAAATATGATACATTTCTTACAGACGGGCATTGTCCCTCCAGAAATGAGCAAAGCAAAGAGGAGAATTTCAAGATTGCAGGCTATTCCATTATATCCAGCATTGATGGAGTTTTGTTCAAGAAAGGGACGTGAATGGAGTGGCCTTGCTGAGATGCAATTAACACAGGTCAGATCCAGGAAATTAAAAGAGTTCTCCATGATGGACCAGAGTTGGTAAGCCATTTTGCACCAAGGTGACAGCTACTGAAAATCACGAAGGCTGGTTATTATGGCCCTAAAATCTTTAGTGATGTATGAATGGATCAAGAGGTGTAAGAATGTGCATTCTTCACAGGAAAAAGAGAGACTCGCTGCCCTTCCCTTACATCCAATTCAGTAGATCAGCCATTCATGAGTGGGGTTTGGACTTCATTGGAGTCATCCATCCCAATTTGAGCAAGGGCCACAAATGTCATTTTGACAGCCACAGACTATTCACCAGATGGACAAAGACAAGTAGCACTCAAAGAGGCGAATGATGTCTAGCATCTTGGACTTTACGAAGGGATAACTTCAGATTTGGTGTACTGACTAAATAGTCTCTGATAATGATTGGGCATTCATCGGATCTAAAGTGAATGAGTGGGCTGTCAAGAACGGGGTTTACCTGAGCATTCATCAAAACTATGACCTAGGTAATGGCAGGACGAGTCTACAAACAAAAAACGTGCTGAGGATCATTAGGAGGATCTTGATGAGAATCAGATGGTGGCATACAATGAAATAAGCCTTATGGGCTGATAGGATAACTCCCAAAAGATCCACGGGGGTATCTTCCTTTAGGCTTGTCTACGGAAAAGAGATGGCCAATCTTGCCCATGTCAATTGAGTTGCCAATGTTGGAACTATGGAACAGCTGGAGTGCTTAGAGTTGAGCCCATGGAGGATGAGGTATGCACAGAGTTGATGGAGCTGCCAAGAGATCAGAGATCAGGCATCCCAAGCAATGGAAAAGGATCAAGCTGTGATCAAAAAGCCCTTTGATAGGAAGCCAAAGACAGATCATTTTCAAGTAGGAGATTAGTGCTGAATGGGATGTGACAGAGCAAAACCAGGAAGGCATCAAAATTTGATGCCATTGGGAGTGACCCCAACATGGTCACAAAGTGCAGAGCAACAATAGTTTCCAATTGGCCTCATTGGATGGTGAAGAACTGCAGATTTCCAGTAAAATGGAATCTATCTCACGCGTTGCTTCTAGAGGGAGGTTCACACTTGTAGATATTAGATTAGATTTCTTTACTCCAGTGCTTGTGCACCATTGTTTTGATGTGGGTTAGTTTGTTTTTCCCTAAGTGCCTTGGCACGCTTGCTGTCCTGGAGATGTTTAGCCATGTCTTTGCTTTTCATCAGGTCACATTCCATCTTCCCCTTGCCACATTCGAGTCAGTTTGGATTCTAATATTTTGAATATTTGATGACTCCATGCCCAATGGATTGCTTCAGGCAACTGGGTCGTTCCATTAGCAGAGGAAGAGATGATCCCGTGAGTCGCCAAATTGTATCCACAATCATCCCCCCAGGGTAAATTTTGATTGATTAACATGCATCGGAAGATTCAAATCCCAAGCAAATTGGAGTATTCAGAGAAAAATCAGGTTTCTAGGTCCCTTAGATATTTTCTAACTCCCCTGGCCGAAGAAATAGGGAACAAGCTCTGAGAAATGTAAAAAAGTGGCAGGAAAGGAAAATAGGGTGATCAGGAAAGCGTGTGAAAAATGGCTAAGTCCTGCACAAAGTAGCATTTGGGACAGTGGGACAAATGAAGGGATCGGGCCGAAAAGCCTCTAGGCTGCCCAAATTAAATTTGGACAATCGGGCAGAAAGTACGCGTAGGCGCGAAATGCCGGTTTAGACTGAGAGAAAATTGACTAACTGCTGAGAGGGGAGAGGGAAGTTCGGGCGGACAAGCGGGCCGAAAAGGCCGCGGCGGAACGCCGAATCGGGCGAAGAAGAAAGAGGTCAAAACAGTCCGAAGGCAATGGGGACATCCGGGACAAATGGAGGGAACTAGCTGGTTCAGCCAAAACTTAGCAAAAGGGAGCCACTAAGCAATTGGGAATTGGATAAAAAGCGCGAAGGGCGCGAACAAAGACGGTAGGGCCGAGAACCAATAGAAGCCGCCAAGTGTTTGTCTCAAAGAATAAAAGGTCAAAAAAGGTCAAAGGGAAGTTTTAAAAGGTCGCTCGAACAATGAAATAGACGCCAAGTTCGTTAAGGGCCCCACAGTGAATTTCAAAATGAATGAAAGCCCGCAAAAGATGGAGGAGAGAGAATTCGTCTAATAGCCGTTCCACGTGTCGTCCAGGTGGCAGGAGCGCACGGGAAAGGATTTCAAAAACGCTTTCACCTATTTTGTGCCCTAGATCTTCAGATCACCACAACTTTTGATCAAGAGCTCGGATTTGCACGTTCGTTATTATCAACGGAATCTGGTGAAATGCTCTACACAATTCCAGGGTCAATCTTGTGTTTTGGTATTAGTGTGGAGGAGAAAAATTGAGAATGGCTCTGACGCGTAATTCATGCCGGAAATGACATTCCAGCGACCAGAGTAGTAGATGCCAGGAATGGGTCGCCATTCTCCAGTAATTCCGGTTAAAAAAAGTGACAGGGTATGGGTTTTTGTAGGTCCTCCATGCATTTAATACACCGCAATTAAGAAAGAATGGGCTTTCCCATGCCTTCTTTTTACGTTTTCTGTTCCCGGGTTCGACATTGCATTTTTAAGCCAGTTTTGGGCTCTTTCAAACGAGGAGAGGAACATTTTGGGCATAAAAGATTCTCTGTCACCTTTTCAAGGGATTGATGAAAGTATCAGACCTTCCAAGGATTGTGTAAAGTTTTCTTTACCTCTCTGGGGTTTTTGAATGGTATTTTGATATTAAATGATAATGCAACAGCTTGTGAATGAGGTTTCAACCTCGTTCTGTATATTGCTTGATTTCAGATGCTAAATTATTTACATATAGTCTGTGTATGTTTTTATTGTTGTGGAACCTTGTCTGTGTCGATTTGCCAGACTAATATGTTTCACCACCTTGTTGGTGATATCACCATCTTAGTTAGTTTAAATTTTTTTGCAGTCTACCCGTTTCTCCTTTGCCAAGTTAGAATAGGGATTCGGATATATAGAACCTATATAGCTTTGCAAAATATAGATCTACAATCAAGAGGATTTTGAGGAGGAACCAACCTCTAATCTGGAGATGCCTCTCTAGTTCCAATTCCACACTTAGAGGAGAGTTTCCAGGTTGTGACATACACTGGATTGCAAGAGTGATCAACAGAGGAAATCTGATCAGAGTCCAGTGGTGCTGTAATTTTGCATAACAGTTAGATTAGGATTAGATTAGTTACATGACTGGAATATCTTGTGGCATGTAGTTTAAAGGAGGAACCATTCCTTCTGTAGAGAGATTTTCCCCATTTTGCAAAGGTCACCACACTTGGGAAAAGATTAATGTTTTGCATTCACACCATAATGACATTGCCTTAGAAAAGATTATCCAAGGTCTTTTGGGGGTGTGTTTGTTGTGAATTTTCACTAATAGTTTTGGCATGCATGGTGGGACTTAGGGGTATTCCACTTTATTTTTGACAAGTTGGTGTGTTCCTGTTAAGGATTCAGCCCTTGGAGGCATATTAAAACACATATGGTGACTCCATCTGGTAAATAACTCCTTTCTCTGAGTTACAGACCCTCTTTCATTCATTTTTCCTTCCATCTCTTCCATCTTTTCATTTCCATGAAGTGTGTAATGCATGACTTCTTTTCCATCATGGAATCACATTTTCCAACACAACAATATATTCCCCTCCAACATGTTTCAAATCCTCCAGATCCACATTTTGAGCAAATCAAATTCATTATGCAATTATATAAGAAATACCAAAATCATTTTGGCTTATGAATCAATCAAGCAAAGGATCCCATATGATGAGGGTAGTCAAGAAGAAAGTGCAAATTTGTTGGACAAAATGAAAAAATGGAGGTGGACATGGTTGCCAATAAAGGGCTCAAGCACAAATGAAGGCATTTCAGGGGTTTCAGAAGCACCCTCCATTAGGAGGCCCTTTTACAAGACATTAAAGCCCTTAGGAGAAGATGGACTTCATGATTGAGATGCTCCCCCAACTTGCACAATGGACACTGGAGATATAGATAGAGACCTATAACTTGTGCTGAGCAACATTGTCAATGGGTAAGGTATCACATCATCGATTTTCTATTTCCAATCCTCAAGTAAGACCATCTCATTTGATGCCAAATTCCAAATCCAACCCAAGAGCCCCAAATAGTTGTTGATTCCATTTCTCCATCCCCCTAGACTTCCACCCCCATCTCAATGCTTCTTTCATTTTCCCTTCCAAACACCCACTCCCTACAAAGAAACACAAACTTTCTACTCCTCCAACACACAAAAATTACAAAAATCAAGTGAGTTTACAACCCACCCCTCCTCTTGCATCCCAAATCCATGTTGGGAAGATAAAATTAGAATGCCAATTCAACAATAAAGGAAAATACAACAAGAAGAAGAATCCAAACCCAAAAAGGCTGAAAAGATTAAAAGTTGTTAAAATTGGCTCTTAAATTCAGGATTACAAAAATCCCCGCTGGTGAATGAAACCATAGGAAGTTAGTAGAGTTGAAGAACGAGGTGGTGGCCAAGGCTGATTGACCCAGAGAAGAAGAGCAAAAAGAATACGGCCTATCAGGAAATCAGTTGCTCAGATGTAGTACCATGTTGGCACTTCTACTTGAAGGAAATGCTGGTCTAATTCAAGTTGCACAATTAATACCATGGAAAGAAGCTCTGAAGAAGATCTTACAGTCCCAACTTTTCCTCTAGAGCAGAAATGAAGAGTTTGACTTGAAAATTTCATGCTAGAGGAAGAGTTCAATGCAAGGCAGATTTCTTCAAACAGCAAAAGAAGGAGAAGGAGAAGCTATCCAAATCCAAAAGAAGAGGAGTACATTCCAGCCTGGTGGGGGAGAAAAGTGAGATCCAAAGGCTTTGCGCACAAAGAAAGCTTATAGACGAACTTCATTGATTTTTCTACTTTCAATATCTCTCGAGAGTTCTAGTGCTGAAAGAAGAGTTTGATCTACTCAAACTCAATGTTGGGATGAAAGAATCCATGGTGATCAAGTTTGAAATCAAGAGTTTGAGGGAGAACACCATGGGAGAGGTTTAAACTTTGTATTTAGGACAACAATGAGGCAGTTTTACTGTCTGAATTTGGAGGACTGTTTTATGAAGAAGAACTAGTTGAATCACACCACTTCTCCTGGATCATCCATCTTCCAAACACAATGAACATGTTGTCATGGAGGAGAATTCTTTCATTTGCATCAGTCTGACATCTTATAGCAGCTCTTCTTTGGAATCAAGTTGGAAGATTTAAATCTTCCCTGTCTTCATTGGAGGAAGAGAAGGGACAAAAAAATTATCCATGCTCCACACCATCCTTCAGAAGGTCTTCGAAGAAGATTCCATTTTTGGGAATGGAAATCAGAGTTATGGGCATATCAGAGAATCAAAACCCTTGCCAATCAGGTTATTTGACTTCATTGAGCAAAGAAGAAGCCAAACAAGACATGGCGTGCTCTGAGTCCATGGCGATGATATGCCAAAGTTCCAAGGAGTCAGACTGCCCATAACCTCTTCAATCCAATGCAAAAAACTAAAAGAGGATTGGATTTGTTGTTCACACTGCTAATTTGGGTTTTAGAAAGACAAGCTTCTATTGATTTCCACTCATCCTAGAAATTCATACTCAGCTCCAAATCATTTGCATGGCTGCCAATTTTGAGAAAGGAAAGCTAATTTTCCACAACCAGTACAGAGTTTGGTTTATCTCACCTTTGCTTCTATTAGGAAGAGTAGGTTAGGTGTTCTTTCAGCAGAAGAAAGAAGGCTTAATTTTCCTTTTGTACATAGTTGTTTGTGTTGGGTTATTGCTCGTGCACAGTCCATATAGTGGCTTTTGGTGACGATCAAACTCCAAGTTTGTGGGTTACAAGTAGCTCAAAGGTCAGATTTCATATTCAATCGGAATTAGGTCATTCAGGCTTGACTCGAGCCTAATAATGCTTCAAAGGCCACTGATCTTCATCTAGCAAGCAGATGACCCCTTGTACAGTAACCAAAACTCGTTATCCAAATAGGCCCACTGCTTTTATTTGGCTAGCTTGCTAATTCTTCCTTCCGTGTGCTTCAATTATCAATTGACACTTTTAGGTAGTAAAAGGTTTTTGGAAATGCTCATCCACGATAGGAGTTTTCTTCCCCTTTCTAGAAAGGTAAAATTTCCTCTTATACTCCTTGTAATTTTCAGTTATGGCCGGGTGGAGAGTTTATTGGGGGGATAAGGGAGAATTTTCCCTAGACGGCCCGGACCAATGAGAAAATGACACATGGAAAAGGCAGGCCCAGAGCGATGGGCATGGGGGGGAGAGGGGGATTTTTTGGACACGTGGTCAAAGGCATAGAAGAAGAAGTTGCAAAAACACAGAAAACGACTCTAGCCACCAAATTAATGAAGTATGGGCCTCTATTTTACTTTGTAAAGAAATGTACTTTGAAGTATGGGATTTTTTATGGAAAATGATCATTTTATAGGCTAATTAGATGAATCTTGTCGGTGGTTGAAGTTCCAAATCAAATTTTCCCATGTTTTCCACATTTCTTTCATTCCACTCGATGGTTAAAAGCCCGTTTTGGCTCATTTGTAAAAAGTTGTTCATTATTCTTCTCTTACTCTCCCTTATTTTCTTCCCTAGGGTCAAAAATGGAGTTTTAACCTCTTCCCCTACTCTATAATGGTGTTTTTTTTTCCTCTTATCCATGAAATGATGTTTTGTGCAAATTTTTGGAGCAATAAAAACTTGTTTTGTGATGCAATTGTCCATCCTTGCTCGTTTTCTTCTTGCCTCTCTTCGTTACAGGTAATTGTGCATGTTTGAATGTTCATTGCAGGTTTTGGAGCTGTGTTCATGGAGTTTTGGAGACATTTTTTTTTGTGAAATCCATCCTTGGTTTTGTGATGCACTTTTCCATCCTTTTCATTTCTCACCTCTTCTTGTTCAAAGGCAATTTTGATAGATGTTCAACATTTTCCTTCTCTAGTGTATCACTGTTTTCAGTGTAGGCTCTATTTTCCCCTCTTTTATTTCTCTTTGTCTCCTTGGCATAGTTAGATTAGGATTAGATCAGCTTGCATGTATTGGAATAACTTGTGGTAATTAGTTTAGGAAGAGGAACCAACCTTCTTTGGAGAGCTTTCCCCATTTGCAAAGGTCCCACACTTTGGGAAAGCTCAATGTTGTGCATTCACACCAATGACATTGCCTTAGAAAAGGAGATCCATAGGTCATTTTGGGGGTGCTGTGAATTTGCACTAATAGTTTTGGCATGCCTCGGTGGGACCTTAGAGGTCTTCCACTTCATCTTTTGCAGGTTGGTGTGTTCCTGTGAAGATTTCAGCCTTTGGAGGCAATTGCAAACACATCTGGTGACTCCATCTGGTAAACAACCCATTTCTGAAATTACAAACCTTCCTTTTCATTCATTTTCATTCATTTTTCATCCATTCTTCCTTCCATCTTCTTTCATCCCATGAAGTTGTGCAATCATGACTTCATTTCCATCATGGAATTCACATTTACAACAGCAGTGCCATCCAAATCCACCTCCAACATGCTTTACAACTCCTTCAAATCAGCATTTTGAGTAGATTCAAGATCAGCATGCATACCCATATGAGCAGCAGTGCCAAAATTAGTTTGGCTATGGTTCTTTCCAAGAGCAAGGGTATGCATACAATGAAGACAATCAAATGCAAGATGCTGATTTGTTGGAGAAAATCCAAAAAATGGAGATTGGCATGGTGCAATCTAGGGCTCAAGCACAAATGAAAGCATTTGGAATCAGTTGTGGAGCACCTTGTCCATGGGTGGGACCTTTTCCAAGGCATTACAACCCTCAAGAGAAGCTTGACTTCATGATTGTAATGCTGCCATTACTTGCAAAGTGGACTGAGGGAATAGAGGTGTATGAGAGGAGTATTCAGCAACCTTGTCAATGGGTAAGCACACCATCTCATACTCTTTCTTTTCCTCTTTCTCAATTTGTATCATTTCAGTAGTGTCAAGCTTCAAGTTTCCCATATGTTGCCCCAAATGTTGATCCCATTTCTCCATCTCCTAGTCTTCCACCTCATCTCAATTCTTTTGTCCTTTTCCCTTCCAAATCCAAATCCCCTCCACAAGAGCAAAAAGAAATACCTTCCACTCCAAGGAAACAAGAAGTTTCATCTCTTCCACCACCACAAACAAATGAAAAAAATGGTTGAGTCACAACCCACCCCTCCTCTTGCATTCCCAAATCCATGTTGGGAAGAAGAAATTGCAAAAATCAGTCATGAAGGACAGCAAGAGGAAGAACCAAGCAAAGAAGGAATGATTAAGAGCTTAGTAAGTTTGGCTCTTAGATATGGGATTGAGAAAATTCCTTTGCTGGTGAAGCCTACAGAGGAGGTAAAGGTTGAAGAACAAGTGGTGGTTAGGACTGATTTTGTTGCAGCAGAAGAAGAGAAAAAAGAAGAGGCAGATCAGCAATCAATTTTCTCAGAATGTAGTGTCCATGTTGGCACTCTACTTGAAGAAGATGTTGATCCAATTCAAGTTGCACAATCAGCCATGGAAGAGGAAAGCTCTAAAAGAGATCTTGCAGCCCCAACTTGTCCTCTAGAGCAGCAGATTGAAGAGTTTGACTTGACAAACTTCATGCTAGAGGAAGAGTTCAATCAAGAGCAATATTGTCTTCAAGCAGTAGAGGAAGGAGAAGCTGCTCCAAATCCAAAAGAAGAGGAGCACATTCCAGCTGTGGGGGAGAAAAGTGCAGATCCAAAAGCTTTGAGCACAAAGCAGGCTATAGAAGAACCTTCAATTCTTCTTTCTACTTCATCTCTCTCGAGTTCTAGTGCTGAAGAAGAGTTTGATCTCTCAAACTCAATGTTGGAGGATGAAAGAAACCATGGTGATCAAGTTGCAGATCAAGAGAACACCATGGGAGAGGTTGAACATTTGTAGTAGGAAAACAATGAGGTAGTTTATCTTTCAGATTTGGAGGAATGTTTTGATGAAGAGGAACCGGTTGAAATCACACCATTTTCTCCATCATCCACATTCTAAACACTTGAGCCTATTGTCATGGAGGAGAAATTTCATTTGCAACAACTTACATCTTATAGCAGCTCTTTGGAATCAAGATTGGAAGATTTAAATCTTCCATGTTCTTCATTAGAGGAAGGAAAACAGCAGAAGAGTTCCATCATTTCTTCCACACCATCCATTCAAGAAGGTCTACAAGAAGACTCCATTTTTGGAGTTGAAAATCAGAGCTATGGGCATATCAAATGGATCAGACCTTGCCCAATAAGGTATTTGGCTTCATTAGAGCCAAAGGAGAAGTCACAACTAGTCATGCTTGCTTCTAAGCATGAGGATGAGCTACAAAGTACCAAGGATCAGCTGTCATACCTCTTCAATCCAAATGCAGAGCAACTAAAAGAGGTATTCAATTTGCTTTCAGCTGACACCTTGCTAATTTGGGTAGAAGACCAACTTCTTGTTGATTTTCCACTCATCCAAGCAGCCATACTCAGCTCCAAATCATTTGCATGGCTGCCAATTTTGAAGAAAGGAAGCTATTTTGCACAACCAGTTGCAGGGTTTGTTTAGCCCACCTTTGCTTCCAGTTAGAGTAGAGTAGGTAGGTTTGCTTTCAGTAGAAGAAGTGCTTGTGCACACTCTACATATCCCACTTGGGGTATGTATGATTTTCAATTTTGTACATAGTTTTTGTGGTGCTGGTTTTTCTCTTGCACAGTCCATTTCAGTGGGTTTTGGTGAAGATCAACTCTAAGTTTCAGTGGGTTACCAAGTGGCTCAGAGGTCAATTTTCAAAGTTCAGATCAGAATGCAGTTATCAGGATTGACTCCATGCCTAATAGATGCTTCAAAGGCCACTGATCATTCA
This sequence comes from Taxus chinensis, assembly GCA_019776745.2. Lineage (NCBI taxonomy): Eukaryota > Viridiplantae > Streptophyta > Pinopsida > Cupressales > Taxaceae > Taxus > Taxus chinensis. The sequence continues at coordinate 260,239 of JAHRHJ020003019.1, read as the reverse complement.
TCTAGTAGGCAGATGACCCCTGAGAGTCGCCAAATTGTTATCCAAAATGAGCCCCCTACTTATTTTGGCTAACTTGCCTTCATTCTTCCCTTCCTTGTGCTTCAAATTCAATTTTCACACATTTTAAGCACTCGAAAAATTTCTGGAAATGGCTTCATCAGATAGGATTTTCCTCACCTTTCTAGAAAGGTAAAATTTTCCTCCTAACTCCAAATATTTTGAAAGTTATGGCTCGGCGGAGTTTTTTTGGGGAAATTTTCCCTTGACAGGCCCGCGGCCAATGAGAAGATGCCACGTGGCAGTGGTGGGTTGCGGAGGTGGAGTGAAGTTGAAGAAATTTTCCAAAGTGGGCAAAGGGCGCAAAGGAAAATTTTGGCCCGCAGGCCCACCGAGGAGAAGAAAGTGGAGGCCCGTGGCCAATGGAGGAAGCAACATGTGTCCATTTAGCCAGAGGGCGTAGGAGGTAAGTTGGAAAATTTTTGCCCATTTGGAGGCCACAAAGGGAAAAATCGGCCTACGTGGGCCCGTGAGGATGAGGGAAAATCCACGCCAACACGTGTCCACTGTGGTCAATGGCGGAGAAGTCGGAGGGTGCGGAGGAATTTTGGTTTTTTTTCCAAAATGACTAAAAGGCACAAGGGAAAAAATACAAAAATTGGAAGTGCACACTCCCCACCGAGTGAATGAGGAAGTGACATGTGTCACCAGCGAGAGGAGAGCGCGGGGTTGTTTTGGGAAATTTTTCCCAATGCAAAAATCAAAGGAGAAAAGACAGGTTTGGTCCCACGATCCATCAGCTGAATGGGGATGCGCCATGTGGCAGTGGAGCGGTGGGGCGTGGGGAATTTTTGGGAAATTTTCCCAAATTCAAAAAATGGAAAATTTTTCAGCCCAAACCCAAATTTGAGCCCGCCGAACCCATTTTGCCCTAAATTTTTTCCCTAAATCTTCAGAGGGCCATATCTTTTGATCCAGAGCTCAGTGTTTTGTGTTCTTTATGTCATTGGAAATATGTTGAAATTATCTACACGATGGAGGGTTAAATTTTTTTTATGGAGATTTGCAGGAGAAAAATGGAAAAAATGTATCTGGCATGTAAAAAACACAGAAAACGAATCCAACCACCAAATTAATGAAGTATGGGCCTCTTTTTTTCTCTGTAAAGCAATGTACTTTGAAGTATGGGATTTTTTATGGAAACCCATCATTTTTTAGGACCATTAGATGAATCTTGTCATTATTTGAAGTCCCAAATCAATTTTCCTGCATTTTTCTCATTTCCTTCATTATGTTCGATGGTTAAAAGCCAGATTTGCTCATTAATAAAAGTTGTTCATCATTCTTCTCTGCCTCTCCCTTCTTTTCTTCCCTAGGGTCAAAAAATGGAGTTTGAACCTCCTCCCTTGCTCTGTAATGGCATTTTTTCCCTCTTACCAGTGAAATGATGTTTTGTGCAAACTTCTAGAGCAATAAAAAACGTGTTTTGTGATGCATTTGTCCATCCTTGCTCATTTTTTTTTCTTGTTTTCTTCTTGCCTCTCTTCATTGCAGGTATTTGTGCATGTTTGAATGTTCATTACAGGTTTTAGAGCTGTGTTCATGGAGTTTTGGAACATTTTTTGTGTGAAATCCATCCTTGGTTTTGTGATGCACTTGTCCATCCTTTCCATTGCTCACCTCTTCTTGTTCCATGATAGTTTTGATAGATGTTCAACATTTTCCTTCTCTGGTGTATCACTAGTTTTAGTGTAGGCTCTATTTTTCCCTCTTTTCTCTCTCTCCCTGTCTCCTTGGCATAGTTAGATTAGGATTATATTAGCTTGCCTGCACTGGAATAGCTTGTGGCAGGTAGTTTAGGAAGAGGAACCAACCTTCTCTGGAGAGCTTTCCCCATTTGCAAAGGTCCCACACTTTGGGAAAGCTCAATGTTGTGCATTCACACCAAATGACATTGCCTTAGAAAAGCAGATCCATAGGTCATTTTGGGGGTGCTGTGAATTTGCACTAACACCTCCTTGCTTAACTTGGCATCAACCTGATTCTACATAAAAGAGGCATCCTTACACTTAGATCTTATTAAGATCATGATAGTGTAATCAACATCCTACTAAACTATTTTCAGCAAAGTTTCAGAGGCATTATAAACATCATATCTTCCTATCCATCTGGTAAACATGAACCCATCTTTGGAAGGATTTTCATTAACAACCTTAATAGTGGTGTTCATTATGATTAAATTTTTGTGTGGAAAACCATAAACTCATTGGACAAGACATGTGGCAATCAATTAAAATTGTATCCTATGAGCATACATAAGTATCCTAACATATGACCATATTGAAAGCATTAAGTGTTGGCTGAATGATTCATTGTGATATACTAAGCATGTCCCATAGCCATAATATATATATCAAGGATTCCATGGCTTAGTGTTATCGTAACCTAGAAGATAATACTTGTAAAAATACATCTTCGCGAAGCTATTGAAATCATGCATCATAGGATAATAACATAGGTAACATAGAGACATAATGGTTGGTTGTTAAGCAATACTTGGAAACTGAATTTTAGCTTGTTGTGCAGTCCCAAAATAAATAGCTAGCTGTTAGATTATCTGTTTTAGATTACATTTCTTATTCAATTATAAAAAGTTCTAATTATAATTTTTTTAACTAATTTGTTCGACATATTGTTTCTTAGTTCTCACGACATTTCACTTTGAATATTAAAGGTCCTGATTTAAATGTTATCTTGTGACATTTTAAATTTTGCTAATATTTATGCTTCTAGTATTTAATGGTCTTTTAAGGTAATTCAGTCAATAATTTCCTTAGTGCCATTCTATGATGCAATACATTGTCCTTTTTTGGGTAAAGAATGGTACAATGGATTTTATTCTTCTCCTTTATTCCTTTACTTATCCAATTTTTACTTTAAGTACCATGCCGACTAATTTACTTATTCATTATAGATTACATTACCTAATTCAATTAAATCAATATTTCACCATATATTATCATATGTATCTACACATATATATAATATGTCCTTGATGATGCGTCAATATTTGTGATTGCAAGAGGTATTATGGCTTCTATAATGATTTAATCAACAGTGGGAAGGTCTCTAGCATAAAATGCTACCTTTCTATGTTACAGCTTGTAAAAATGGTTATTTGAATTCAGCTACTTACATTAACAACAAGATCTCGATTATCACTGACACTGAGACCAGGATATAATACTTGAACTATGGTTATCACAGTTATAGTTTGAGCTTACAGAAATCTCTTTTATTGGTCAATATCATACGTCAATTTATACACTGGGAAGGCATGAAACATATTTTATAAGTGAGGGATTTTTATTCATGTTCCTTACTTGTAAAATGAATGTACCACTAATGTCAACATATGTTAAGATTTACAACTATTCCAAGTCCCTTGCCAAATTACCATAATATGTTTCCATTATTGGATATTCAAAGGTAGCCAACATATTCTATTAAGAAAGTTCAATTGACATATAACAGGAGAGCTAGATAAACTGCCAAAGAAGCATCATACTATCTAACCAATAAGGTATTTTATTATTACATTTTAATAAGCGACTCCATGAACTTGGATAATTTTTAAAATTGCATAAATTTACATAGAAATCATAATTATGGGGAAGTTATGAATACTCCTAATTGAGGGACCTCAACTCTATCTGTCCTTTCAGAATAACATAACATTACAATTATAAAAACATAAAATCTCTTTAGCAACACCTTGGGGAATTTGGCTACAATTTAGCATCTATAGAAAGAAGTGTACTCATCTATCATAAGCTCACTAGATGTTCCTAAGGTACTATCTATGACCTTATAAGTCTGAACAATGGTCATTGATTGTGAGCTTAAATATTATTTTTCATTTCCTCTAATGATGTTAAATACATTTTTTCCCATTGATATCAGATAATGGCCTTGTTGAAACTTTTTACATATAGCCCTATTTTGTCATGTCTTTAATATACCATCATAACATTTTTCAACCCATATGTAAAATATCAAAGAAATAGTAACTGGTGTGTTCTGCCAACCATTTGTATAAATTCAGGGATTTCATTCATTAATACATTAGGAGATAAAACTAGAGAAGTTGGTGGATCACCCAACTTCCGTTCATAATAATATGTGCACAAGATATAACGTTTCAGGTAGAATATAATCCATTTGCATTTATTATTCCTTTACCAATAGTGGAATACATATGACAAACTTATCATTTAAGTGTACCAATTGTGAGTTTTCATAGCTTTTCCAACTAGTTCTCATCCAAGATTTCTAACAGGACATGTCCTACTTTCACATGTCCTTAGAATGTCTTAAGTATTATCTGAACAACTATTGTTATGTCAATGACTGAATGTGACAACATTAAAGGCCACTCAAAGGCCAAGTCTAACACTAGCTTCACTTCATGGGATCATCTCTACAAAATCATTTCCTGAACTTATCCTAGACTATGTAAGAATAGTGAAATCGTTAACATTATGTAAATAATTTTAACTCCCAAAAGATCTGTTCCAGGTGTCAAAATTTCAAAGATCCACATGCACATTTATGCTCGTAGCATGTCTTAGTCATACAACTCAATATAGTCCTAGAAGTTTCTAGTAATGTGCCACTCTGAGAACACATTATCAAAGTTATTTCATCAAACCACCACAATTTTGTGAAACTTCAAGCAATAAATGAGCCTAATCATGGAACCCCATGGTTTTTGATGCAAAGTTCATGAAAATTTCAGATCAACTCCTTGGCCAATGTAGCATGCTCAAAATATAGTAGAATCTGGCATGCATAAACATAATAAAGTTTCATTTAAGTCCACATTAGCTATAGGCAATTTAGTTATATAACACTAAATAGCTCAGAAGAGTCATGTCACATCTGTTGATTCGAATTTATATGATTCAAAGTCCAAAAAATTTTAATTCTTTGTCCATGCCATGTGCAGTCATATAATCTTTATAAAACTTAGTAGAAAGAGCTTACATTGAAAAATAAACTCAAGATCCTAGTGAATGTTGTGAAAACTCTAGAAATCACTATCATAGTATCGTACCTGCTAACAAAAGGCCAAAGTGATGGCCACCCATGCCTATAGATAATATTCTGTTGAGGTGAATGGTAGCATTTTTCAAACTGTACCCTTCAAGTAATACAAACATAGTTGCAATGGAGTTAACTGAATTAATCATGATAAACATATCCAGGATCTGTTTTGGTTTATACCATAGATCATTTATAGGCTCATTTTTCGCTACTAAAATAATCTACAAATCTATATAAAAATTGACGGTCCAGGTATTATATTAAATAGAATGCACAGATCCATAAATGACAATTATATAAATGCTTTACATGATCAAACTATTGTAAGGATCATAAGTGACTGAAAAAATGTCCAAACATGCATCAAATTTAACCCATGCATAGGCCCCAAAAGGTAATGGCGACTTACATGGATGATTAATATCATGATTCAACTGTGAGTTAATTACTACACAATTATTCGTCAATAATATTTCTAGTGTTATATCAACCATGAAAATTGATTACACCAAGGTAGTTATATGACAAATTTTCAATAATAATGCAATATAAAAACAACATGTAAGATGGAAAACATTGAACAAGGGAAAAGGATGCATGAACTATTGCAAACAAATTCCAAGGACCTTGTATTGAGAATTCCATTAACAAAATGACCTCCTAAGATAAATATCCCATGGTTATATGAATCCATAAGGCATTTCTAGATTGGGCTAAAAGGATATTTTCATATAACTAATTTAAATGTGTCCCATCAGGTGTCAATAAGTAAGAGTTGTAGTAGAAAGACTCATTCGATAAAGGAATAATGATAGATTATCGAATAAGAAGTTTGAACTAATTGGGTTTTTCCATAGCAAAGCTATATAAAATGATTTAATATGATTCTGTAGGACTATAAGTTCAAGAAAATCCCTTATTTTTAAATGTGTTGAGAGAATAAATACCATGGAATTAGTTTAACCAGAGGTAATACTATTTCCATTTCAGACCTCATCAAACACTAAATAGTTTATTGGGGAATCCCTGAATAGGTAGCTAATAATTTTTGTCCCTAAAAAAATTCCTCAAATTTGACCAACACCTATCCCCTTTTTTTGGGTGCAGTCTTGAATGAATATTCTATCACATAATGTTAATGAGCTCATGACTTGTCAACCCTCATGAAGCCCTTCTTTTATCACCTCTCAGTCCTCCTCCCATTGTTATCATCTTGACCTCCAATTTGACTCCTTTAAAAGTATTCCCTTCGATAGTTTTCCATAGTTACATTTCACTTATGGAATCTACTCAGTCTATTGAAAGGGAGAGAAAGGGAAGTAGTTGAGAGATGAGATATCATAAGGGGGACCCATAAGGATAATTATAGCATGTTGCCATTCAATAATAGGTGAATATGCATAAGATTTTAGCAACATGTAATGGAACATTAAAAGTGTTAAGATACCCAGTAGTTACATCTAGAGCCCAAGGGAGAAATACTTAGAAGGCACACTAATTGGAGAAGTTATTCTTAAAAATTTTATGCACGAAGGTGTTCTGGAAAGACAATGGAGAAAAGAGTACTTTGCGGTCCTTCCCGTAACTATGTATAAATTTAGACGGCCATAAAATGGACGTTTTTGGACTGGTGCTTAAAGGTTGATGGGTGCGTTTTGACCATTTGTTTCTTGTTTTAAGCTATGCATATTTGGCAGTTGCTTTATTCGAATGTGATTTCTAGTCTGCATGATGGGTTCAATAAGACCAAAGTCACTCAAATTACTTCCAGTGGCCCGACAATTGAAAGAGTGAGGGGCTCGAAAGAGTGAGGGGTTCTTGTAATCTAGGACAAGTGATAGGCCTGAATTTACATGCCTCTGAGAATGAGCCTTCCCTGGAACTTAATGGCCCCTAGGAAGAGAAACAAAAATCAAGAGGTTTTGAAAAATTCACAGATTTCATCCATTGATTTTTTGCAGACTCAAGGAAATACTCAGATTGTGTTGTCTCAGCCCAATGTACCTATTTCAACTGGCTTACGATTTTCATTTTTTTTATTAGATAAGGTAAAAATAGGGATCGGCTCCCAGGGGCCTTACAAAAGGAGGAACAGAAACCAACGAGCATGAAAGAAACAGAAAAGTCCATGAAAGGAGTTAAACATGCTTAACTCTTACAATGAAGATCAGGACTTTAAACCAAAGAGAGTAAAACAGAGAGAGAAAACCAGCTCCAAAACTTCAAAACTGCAGAAGTTCGCCAAAAGTCTGCCAACAGTCCAGAAAACCTAGCTAATTTTTAGGAGATCCTTCACTGCTACCAACATGACTACCTTTGATCTCAACACCCTCAGTGCCCTTGACATTTATATCTTCCTCCAGCTCGTCCTCAGAACTACTGATGCACAAATTGAAATTCCTCCTTTTAGTGCCTTCCTCCATCCCTTCCAACCTATCACTCAACTTTTTGACCTGGTACTCTAGCTCCAGAACCTTCTGTTTGGACTTCACCTAAGCAGAGACAATTTTCTTAGAAGCATTAATGACATCCAACATAGTTTCCCTTTGACCAACATTGGTTTCCTCCATCACCTGAAGCACACCCTCTAAGTACTGAACCTTTCTACTCAAATCCTTGAAACCCTTAAAATTACCATCCCAATTCCTCTTTCTCGAGGTGCTCACTTCCCCACAACCTTCCTCACTCTTCTCTTTACCAGAATCCTCCCCCACATTTTTGCATTTCCCAGCCTTCATCTTAGTAAGGCATTCCGCAAGAGTGAGGTCATCCTCTTCCGCCTTATCTTTCAAAGAAGAATTCAGAATAGGTTTCCCATTTTCAAACAGCAGAAGGATGAGCCCTTCATGCAAAGGCATCTCTGCCTTCTCCTACTGGAAATCCATCAAATAATTTTTCAAAGACATAAACAGAAAGAAAGGGATGCTCACCATGACCTTATGGCAGAACATATTCAGAAGGGTCATATGGTGGGTATATATTTTTCAGTATTTTCCTTCCAGAGTTATATACTTCATGATTTGAAGGAAAACATCTCTCCATATTCCTGGGATACACACCCTGACAATACCATCAGTAAAGAAATAGTACCTTTCCTTACCCATGAAGAACAACTCAATTTCATGTTCTCTGCGGGTTTTGTCCTTAAAAATTTTGAGCCCATCCATTTTCATATTCATCGCAAGGGAAATGGTGGACTCAGAAACCTCAATTTCCATACCTCTGACCTCAAACTTTCCCTCTTTCCAAGATTTTCCAAAATCCTTTGACAAGGAGGGGTCGTGACCATGTAATTTGGTGATGAAATTACTGAAACCCCCAATCTTAAGCTTGTTCCACAAATGTTGATTAAAAGCTTCAATGTTCTGGCTAGCAGGTTCAACTCTAATTCTATCACCACCCATCTTCACGAAACCAAACTTCCCTTGTTTGCTAACACTTCTCAAAATCAGACCCCCTTTCACACTAACAAACGCAAAGGAATACAAATTATTAAGTAAGTTGTCACAGCCCCGGAGCTCACTCATGCCAACATCATCAAACTTAGTGCCCTCTATCTCTAATAATGGTTTCATTAATGTCCATGGGTAATTCATCTTCTTTACACCAGATCTTGTAATCATTACTAATGGCTCTGTAATTAGCCATCTTATCCACACACTTGTTCCCTTGACATAAAGTATGATTATAAGAAACCCTTACAAAATATTTTAAAGTTTCCTTAACATCATTGAGGATATTTCTTATGGGCCAATTAATGGAACCCTGATTATTAAGGGCATTAATAATGATGAGAGAGTCACCTTCAATCTGGATGTCCTTGAAACCTTTTTCTTTAGCCAACAAAACCCCCCAAAGAAGAGCTCTAGCTTCCGCCATATTGTTTGTTTTCCACCTAACGGACCAACATAAGCAAACAACCAATCTCCTTCATTGTTTCTTAAAATTCCCCCTCCCCCAGCAAGACCCAGATTCCCTTTTGATGCCCCATCAAAATTTAACTTAACAACATTTTCCACAGGCCTTATCCAACTGGAATTATTTTTTGGTTTGTGTAATTCCACCGGTCCAAGGGAAACTTGTCAAGAACTTTCTGCTCTCTTTTCGGGCAGGGTTTCTTGACTTTTCCTTTAAAGAGTTTGATGTTTTCCTTAATGGCAGCCAAAAAAATTTCTTCTAACTTTCAAGAGAAGAGATTTCTGATCCCGAATATACAATCATTCCTGGCCTTCCATAAACCCCAAAAAAAATGAGGGAGGGAAATATTCCAGGCCCAGACCAAAATGGGAAAACAGAAGGGACTCTCCCATTGAAAACAACAGTCCTCAATCATCAAGGGAAAGGTCCATTGGATATTGAACAGATCCAGAATGGAAGAAAACACATCATGGGAGAAGGAGCAATGAAGGAGGAGATGGTTGACATTTTCCTCCTCCTTCCTACAAAGAGAACATCTATTGGGAAGCTTCATTCCCCTTTTCCTGAGATTATCCACAGTCAAAATTTTATTTTGGGCAGCCAGCCAGTAAAAGATATTAACCTTTGGGATAAGATCCTTCACCCAGAGCTTACCCCAATAGTCCTTGTGCATATCAGTCTTGAAATTTAACATGTAGGTAGATTTAACCGAGAAAATTCCTGAATCTTCCTCTTTCCATTTGATGGAATCCTCCTTGGTTTGGAACATGGGGATGTGGAAATCCCTTAATTTCTTATTGAGAGCCCGAAAGGGTTGGATGTCACCATCAAAATCTGGAGGAGGTTCAATGGTTTCCCATCTGACAGAATCCTCCTGGATCCAGAAGTCACGAATCCAAAATTTTCTTGTTTCCTTGTAGAACTGAGCAACCCTTTTCCATATTTCCAGGTTAGCTAAGGGGGAATCCTCAATCCAATTATCATACCAAAAACTTATTCTAGAGCCCTTTCCTATCTCCCATATAGTACCTTTGGTTAAGATTTCTTTGGAGGCCACAAAAGAGTTCCAAAAGGGAGACCCTCTAGGAAGATTATCTTGATTAAAAAAGGATTCCATTCTGCCTATATTCCATGCAAGTATTTCATCTTTATAATTTCCACCCAAAGTTCCTTCCTCTCTAGCAATCCTCCAACCTGCTTTGCAATTAAGGCCTCATTCATAAGAGAAATATTTTTTAACCCCAAGCCCCCACAAAGATTTGGTTTTGTGACTTTTTCCCAGGCCACAAGAGGGAATTTGAACTTCTCCACAGCTCCCATCCAAAGGAATCTCTTCTAGATTTTCTCTAAGGATTCAATAATTTTAGCAGGGAGCTTGAAAAGAGACATCACATAAATGGGAATACCTTGAAGGGAACTTTGGAGCAGTTGAATCTTACCAGCCTGAGAAAGCAAGAGACCCTTCCAAGATGAGAGTTTACTATTAACTCTTTCCAGCAGAGCATTCCAAACCGTGAAGTCAGGCTTCTTTTGGATCAGGGGCATACCCAAATAAGAATCTGGAAAATGCTTAATCCTGCACCCCAGGATGTGAGCTAATCTAGCTTGAACCTGATTCTCCACATTAATGAAAAAAACAACACTTTTATGGAAATTAACCATCTGTCCCAAACCAGTTCATAATCATTAAGAACCACCTTAAAATTCGAGGCCTCATGGACAGAGGCCTTCCCCATCATAAAGTTATCATCCACAAACTGATTGAGGCAGATAGAGGGAAGGCCATTAGAGATTTTATTACCCTGGATACAGTTTGAAAACATAGCTAGTTGACAGATTCTACTCAAGGATTCAGCCATTATGACATAAAGGAAAGGTGAAAGAGGATCACCTTGTCTCAACCCTCTACCTGCTTGGAAGAAACCTTCCAGTTTTCCATTAACCAAAACCAAGAAACTAGCAGTGGATATGCAGGTCATAATCATGTTTACCAGGAAGTTATCAAAACCAACCTTTAACAGGATGGCCTGGAGGAAATACCATGTTATCCTATCAAAGGCTTTATGCATATCCAACTTAAGAAACATTTCTGATCTTCCAGAACTATCAATGGAATGTATGGCTTCTTGAATCACAATAATGTTGTCTGTAATTTGCCTTCCCAAAACAAAATCCCCCTGATTTCTAGAGATAAAGTTAGGAAGAACCATTCTAATCCTCCCAGCTATGATTTTAGTCAGTATTTTATAGCTGGTGTTGCACAGGCTTATAGGTCTGAAATCCTTAACCTCCTTAGCACCAACAATTTTCGGCACTAGGACTAGGAAAGTGTTATTCATTTGCCTCAAAAGATGACCATTGTTGAAAAAATCTTGGACCATTTCAATGACCTCATATTTTATCACCTCCCATAATTTTTGAAAGAAAAAGGCAGGGAAACCATCTGGTCCCAGAGATTTATCTGGTTCCATATCAAAGACCACAAAATGAATTTCCTCCTCCGAGGGGCTCCTTAAGATATCTCTATTTTCAAGAGGGGTGATAACATTCTGGAAAAGATCCAGGACTTTATTCTGAACCAGCTCCTCCGTCCTCTGCCCCTGCTTAAAAATATCCTTGAAGTAATTTATTATAGTGGCATTGATATCCCTACTATCCATGTAGATCTCACCATTCTCACTTCTTATCTCATTAATCTTTAGGATATTAGCTCTGGAAGTGGCAGAGAAATGGAAGAATTTAGTATTCCTATCCCCCTCCTTAAGCCATTTAACCCTAGATTTTTGTCTCCAATACACCTCTTCTTTAGCCAGGATCTCATGGTATTCAGACAGGAGTTTTTTTTCTTGATCCTTGAGAACAGTGTTAAGACCATCGTTCTCCATAAGTTCCTCAATATTTCTTAAATCTTCAGCAATTCTACTTTTTTCCTGGAAAATATTTCCAAAAGTCTCCTTATTCCATCTTTTAAGGTTACTTTTGATATGCTTCAGTTTAAAACACAATCTGAAACTAGCAACCCCACGAACCTGAATATCCCACCATTCTTGAATTCTGTTGAAAATATCAGGGTGATCTAACCACATCTTTTCAAATCTGAAAGGTCTATATTTTTTCAGTTGATTCATCCCCAAATCAAGAAGAATGGGATTATGATCCGATCCAATTCTGGGGAGAGTTTTTAGAGAATAAATTTGATTGATCATACAAAGATGACTCACCACAAATCTATCCAATCTAATCTGAATGAGCTCAGTTCCCATCCTTCTATTTACCCAAGTAAACTTGGATCCCTCCAATTCTAAATCAAACAGACTATTACTGGCCAGGAAGTCAACTAAATCTTCCATACTTTCAGAATAAGAGATCAAGCCCCCTTTCTTTTCACCAGGGGAAAGGGGGGTATTGAAATATCCTCCAATAATCCAATCTTTATCTTTAAACAGTTGTCTAAAGCTTGAGAGATCCTTCCAAAATTTTCGTCTTTCACTGAGTTTATTGGGAGCATAAATATTAGAAACATACCAGGATTTTTTAGAGATGATTTCCGTGAAACTCATAACCACATGACCAGGGGAAGAAAGGATCAGAATGCCATGCACTATTCTAGGATCCCACATAGTGACAACACCTCCCGAAGCTCCCGAGGAGCTACACCCCTCCCAGTAACTTTCTTTCCAAATTTTCCTACCCACCTCTTTAAATCTGTCCATTTTCATTTTGGTTTCTTGGAGCATGAGAATATCCAGGTTTTTTTTAACTCTAAGATCCTTAGCAATTATGTGTTTACTGGGATTATTCAATCCCCTAATGTTCCAAGAGAGGAGGATCATTTAACATTTCTTATTTCAGAGAAGCAACTTCCCCAAAGTACTCTGAATACCAGCATCTACTTCCCTCCTAGATTTAGTCTCCCTTAATTCCTTATTACTTTTCCTACCCTTAGGAGTTGAGTCCTTACCAACATCAGCTCTAGAGGTACTATGAGTAACAGGTTTTGATTTACTTACTGGGGTCTTAGGAGAGACCACCAAATCATACGTATCAACAACATAGTCTGCAAGAATTCCAAAAACATTAGACATGGGTAGGAGTTCTTCTTGTCTCTGACCAAAGGAACTCTGACCAATGGAAGAAACCTCATCCAGCGAAGGTCCACAGGCCACTTGCAGAGAAAAATCATTACCTTCTGAATCTTGGCTAGCCCCTTCCTCTATTTCTAGAACCACCTCTTCCAAGACCCAGGATCTTCATTTTCATTTTCATCTACAGCTTCAAACTCATTGACTTAGTGAAAACCGGAGACAACCAAATCCTTGTATGGGGTATTAAGATGGATGGAGGGATCCACTTCTTTAACAGCCTCCTGGATGATAAGAGGATCCTTTGTTTCTACAACTTTCCATTTTTCCCAATTAGCCTCCATTCCTTTGCCTCCTTATTAGTTGTCTTTTGAGGACCAACTATGGGATCATTTTTTCTTATGAAGAGGACAATTTCTATGATCATGACCCACCATCTTACATTTTCTACAGGAAAAGGGAGACAGGATCATAATCAAATATCTACATCCAAACACCCTCAGAAGTCAAGAGTTTGATATTACTCTCCAAATAGCATCTTGACCTATATTGACACAAAATTTGGCATGAGTGAGTCTAGATTTAGCCTTAGTGACTGGGTCTAAGGCTATCAGCTTACCCAGGATTTTAGCAATGCCAATAAGGACTTTGGGCTCCCAAAACTCTAGGGGTAAGCCCAGAAGGTTGACCCAGATAGGGAACTCAGAAACAGATGTCACATACGGGTTAAAATCTGGTTCCCATTTCTAAACAACCACATGAGATTTTCCAATAAACCAAGGACCTCCAGCCAAAATCTTTGCCACATGATCTTTACTAGGCAATGAGATTAAGAACAAACCATTTGCATATGCTGAAACTTCAACAGCTCCATTAGACACCCAATGCCTCTTGACCCAACCTCTAAAGTAGTCAATATTTGGTCTAGAGCCAAGGCATTTAGCAAAAAGAGCACCTTCCATGGAGGCTTTGGTTCTAGCCAAAAGAATCTCAGGAACTTTAAGGGATAAGTTACCTTTCTCTTTAGATGGCTCTAGTCCTTCCAAAATGCAACAATCACGTGATCCTTTACCTAGTGAAGAGCTCGTTCAATCTGCTACTCCGTCTAACCCACTGGATATTCTCGCTCGTTACCTTCGTTTGAAATTTCCAGTAAATCTCGCACCAGCTCCATATTATAATTAAAATTAAACATATTTTTTAATTATAATGGCTTTTTTGGTATAGTTATGAATATACGCATTTTAGTGAACACCCTTTTTTCCTTCTCATATGTGTTGAATTACTAGATGATGCAAGATTTTTGTGTCATGGAATCTATTTTCTTATGTGGGTTTGAAAACATGAGAAAAATGGTCTACGTGGACAAATCGAGTTTCTTTTATAGTTTATTGTACAACAATGAACAAGGAAGAATTCAACATTATAAATTTGTAGATATTGGGCCTCTTTATAGTTTATAAACTCATGTGTTGTAGTTTATATACTAAAATACATTAATCAAAGTAATATTTTTGGCCAAATTTTAGCAATGGGGGATAATTTCAGCAATTAGTAGTGCAACTTTGGGTGTTAGGGAAATATATGCAAACATTTAATAATGGTTATCCTATTGTTGTATCTTATATATTTATGATATCATATAATTGATCTTAGTCCTTTGGTTAAGATTTAATTTTGTTAAAGAATTTGGCAAACCTAGTTCTTACATGCCCTTTATTGAATCTATTTGTTACCCATCATGGATAGCATTGTTATCCATTTTTCCCCTCGGGTAAAATGGACAATAGGGAATATAGGACCCGAGCACTGGAACAGGACCTCACAACAAAACCCGGGGTTACAGGTCGAATTTTGCATTCAGGGAACATTTGGGAACATCTTAGGAGTTGAAAAGCAATTGAGGAATTTTTTCCCTCTTCTAGATTTTGAAAAGGGCTTATATTTTACTTGAGGTAAAAATGGACCCAGCGGGCCCACTTTCGATTCAAAAACGAGAAACATGGTCCAATTTGGAAGCTGACCCTGACAACATTTTATTCGGTCGCCAAGGGCCTCCTGGCTCAAGAAAATTCAAAAATGTCAAAAATACAGGGGAAAAGGCCAAGGAGTTGCAAAAAGGGGCTTTAAGGGTTGTCAAGCTAAAATTCTCTTGACAAGGTGAGGTAGTGCAAGGGGTAGCAAGTTGTAAGAGAGCTCGAAGAATAGCTCAATGAGCTACTTGGCAAGTTGGGTTACAATAGCTTGGTGGTTTGGAAGTTGAGGTCAACCTAGGCACTCAGGGTAAGCTCATAAGGGGGTTGGCGAGGTGTAGATAGGTGGCTCAACACCCAGTTGAAGCATCATAAGAGGACACGGGATTGGTGTCAGTGAAAAAGTCCTGAGCTCAGAATTTTCAAGACAAACACGAGGAGCTCAAGGATTAGAAAACACGGGGTCGAGTATGAGATAAGTCAGCCACCTCAAGAGGAAAGGTGTCGGTTAGCTCGGAAGAACGGCTCAGGTGAGTCTTTAAAGGGATCAATTCAATGCATAAGCAAAGAGTTCATTGGAGTCAATGTTGTCTTGGTGAGGACTCAGGGGGCATGAGTTTATGGCTTGTGGAACCAGAGGGGAGTTTGGATCACATGGAAAGAAAATCACAGTGAGTCGGCTCATCATGAGAACATTGGAGCCGATGAGGAGATGATCGGCCAACAGGGATGCACTGTGAAGTTACAGGGAGAGATCACATGGCTCAAGGTGAGAAGGAGTGAAACAGACTTTAAAGAAAGCCATTTTGGATATTTGGATGCTTCCATTTCAGAGTTTTGGGGTGGGTGAGTTGAAAAATTCTGAACAACTCGGATTCCAAAGTCTGAATTTCAGAATTTAGAGGTGGAATAAGTCAAAAGTCAGGCCGGTATAAATGCACGATAGAAAACTTAGATTCAAAACTCTGAAGTCCAAATTTTAGAATTCATAGATTTGACTTTTTAGAATCTTTCACCAGGTGAGTTGGTGAATAATGCCGATAAATCCAAAATGGAAAAGCCCAAAACTCCGACGTTGGGAAGTCTAAAAAACATGGGGAAATTGGGAGTTGTGCTAAGGAAGATAGTGGTGGGTTGGTCAATGTGCAGAGTTTGAAGACCGAACCATTCAGTGGTAGGTGGATGCATGGATATCAGGGTGGATTCTGAGGTGCTGGGTGATAGGTGAGGTTTTAGAGGAGCCCAATGAGCTTGACATGACACAAGCGAAAGTGGTTGTAATGAAAATCTGTAGAGAGAGATCTGAGGGGATCGGTAGTCAAAAGAAACTCACCCAACTAGGGAGGTGTAAAATAATAGATCACCCATTGTGTGAAGTGGATATTTCAGGGGCCCCCATGGAAGCTGACAACGTATGTGAAGAGCCCATGTAAACAATGAAACATGATTTTTGATCAAGGGTTCTTGTGGACTCAATGAGCCAATTTTGGTACTTGATAGGAGATAGATCACGTAGTGCTAGGGAACTCACCCCCTTGGATCTTTGAGTAGCACAAGCCCATAACACAAAGAGAGCCCCCTAAACCTAAAATGACATAACTTTCTCAGATCAAGCTCATTTTTCACAAAATACTAGTCATTGGAAAGGTGAAGAGAAGATCTATAACATGATACCATGAAAAGTTGAATTTCAAAAGTTCTAGACTTCTGATGTTGATGAACAGTGAACGATAGATGGGTAGGTGGGTGTGCATTAATGAAGCCATAGACACCCATTTTTTCAACATGGGGGCCAAGTACATGAAGATATGGGTTTTTCAAGAGTTTTCATCATCCTTGTTTGCAAGTATCATGATGGATTTTGTAGGTGGTTGGAGAGATATTTGGTTTTCCTCTCTCTCTCTTTCTTACAAAATTTATTCTATAAATTGTAATGGGGTTGCACAAAATGAAGGAGTTGGTCATTTTCCCTCCTCCTCTACACCCATATTCTCCTTTCCTTCAGCTAGGTCTATTGTGAATTTCTTGGGGCTTAAGGCCTTCACACTAAAAATTTTAATGGAACTCTTACCTCTCTCCATTACAATGTACTATGTAAATTCATATGGAGCAATAAAAATGATGTTTGTGTTAATTTTCCTATCCTCATCTTGGTTTTTTTGTTTTCATCTTGCCTCTCATTACTAAGTCAGGTGTTCTGTGCATATTCTAATGTTTCATTGTAGGGATTTGGGTGTTTTGTGTTATTTGGGAATGGTGTAATGTGTGCAATTTGGTCTGCGGTGCATGACCACCCTCTCCAAGTGCATTCCCTCTCCATTTTTATAGGGTTGGGAATCTGTATAGCACTCCTTTTCTTGGTGTATCACCACTTCTAGTGTAGGTTTTACTTTCATGCAATCTCTCTCCCTATCTCCTTAGAAGTTTAGTTTAGGGTTAGATAAGTAGTTTTTCTTGCATTAGGATTAGTTATGGTAGGTAGGATTAGGAAGAGGAACCATCCTTCTCTAGAGGGCTATCCCATTTTTCATTGTCCCACACTTCAAGATAGCTCCATGTTTGGCAAATCACACCAAATGCCCCATCTACAACTTGGCCATTTAGGGGGTGCTTTGATTTTTCCATAACAATTTTGGCATGCCTGTGGGACAACATTGAAGTTCAAGGGTTTTATTTTTAACATTTGTTCTATTGAAGATCTTGTCACATTGAAGCCAAGTTCAAAAACAAGGATTTTGGGGAGTTCCCTTGCACACTTTGGATTTTCAAAAGTTACAAATTTCAGATTTCAGAGTTCTGCTGCAGGGTCAAAGTTCTAAAATCATTTTTCGAGGGTTTCACATGTGCAAAATGGGATCAAAGTTTCACCAGATGATAGATTCAGGAGTTGAAGATGCAAAAGGGTAGCCTTAGAAATCTCAAATTTCTGAATTTCTAAATTTTTGGGTTTTTTTTCAGATTTTAGACATCTCAGAATTTCAAAATTTTTTAATTTTGAGATTTCAGAATTTTCCAAATTTCAGAATTTTTTTCGGGATTTTGGAATTTCAGAATTTTGGGGTATTTTTACATTTTGGAATTTGGACTTTAGCATTTCAAATTTCAAAATTTTCAGACTTTCAGAGGTTGCTTCAGAGGTTTTAGGTGTCTTGCATTTCAAATTTTAGAGGTTTTCAAGTAGAGCCAGGTTTCAAAATTTTGGAGGTTTTTTGAGATCATAGTTGTTGCTAAACAACCCAACCCCCACAACCATTTTTGGGCCCTTCAAGGTGTGCATTAAGTATTCATTTCATTCCATCGATTTTTTGTGCTCTTGGTGGAATTTCACTTCTTTTAAGACACATGCAAAGCATAATTGGCAACTCCATTTGGTCAAAAACCCATTTTCTTTGAGTTGCATATCACCTTTTTTCCACCCATTTCCATCCATTTTTCCTTTCCATCTCTTTCATTTTCTTCCATTCCATGAAGTCGTGCAATCATGGCTTCATTTACATCATGGGATTCACATTTGAGGTAACAACCCTATCAGTCCAACCCACCTCCAGATTTACGGAGCTCATTTCCAGGGTACTATCAACCACCTCCAGAACCATTCTATGATGAGAATCAATATGCATATTCCTATGAGACAAGAAGCAGGTCAATTTGGCTATCCACCAAACTATGCATATTTTCAAGTCAAGAGTATGTAGACTTTGGAGGCTATCCTTACATATGGAGATGTTGAGTTGCAGCTAAAGATTCAAAAATGGAGGCAGGTATGGTGCAGTCCCAGGGTTACTCAGCTCAAATGAAAGCATTCAAGATTGGATTTTATGGGTCACCTTGTCCATGGGTGGCCCTATGCCAAGCTACTTTAGCCCATACAACAGAAACTTGGCTTCATGATTGAATGTTCCCCAACTGGAAGGATGGATTAAGGATGATAGAGTATTATCAAAAGGTGTCATGGGAACCTTCAATGGGTAAGCTCCTTTCATTGTCATCTTATAGTCCTTTTATCCCCATTCCCCAATCAATATCCATTTCAACCTGAAAATCAATTTCCAAGTTTCTTTCCTGCTGCCCCTTGTGTGTAACCCACTTCTTCATCTTCTAGTCTCCCACCTCATCTCAATTTCTACCCTTTTCCCTTCCAAAACCCAAGTCCCCTCACAAGAGACAGAATGTAAAACCTTCCTTCCACCACCAAGCAATGCAAACAATATATTGAACCCAACCCACCCTCCTCTTGCATTCCCTAATCCATGTCATGGAGAAACTCAAAAAACTAGTAAAGAGGAACAACAAAGAAGAAAAGCCCAATAAAGAAGAAATGATGAAAATACTTAAGTGAATTGGGATTCAAAGTATGGAATGGAAAATTCCCTTGCTGGTTAAGCCTTCAAAGGAGGCCAAGGTTGGAGAAAACAGGTGGTGAAACTGAAATTTAAAGAAAGAGAAAGAAGTGAACAGTAGAAAAGCAAGAACAAGTAAAGGAATGATCAACAGTCAGTTTGTTTGGAATGTAGTGTCCATGAGGGCACTCTGTTTTTAAAAATTGTTGATCAACCACTAGCTACAAAATCAATGGAGAGAAGATGAAAGTAGCTCCAAATCCAAAATAAGAGGAGCTGTTCATGCTATGGAGGAGAAAATAAAATAGATTCAGAGGAACCTTAAGCACAAGGCAAGATATGCAAGAAACCTCAAGCCCATTCTCCCACTTCATCCTCTCCAGGTTCTAATTTCGAGGATACGTTTGAAATCTCAAACTTCATGTTTGAGGATGAGGATGCCCATGGTGAACAAGTTGCAAATTGCAAATCCAAAAAACACCATGGAAGAGAAAAATCCAATTTCAGAGGCCCTACAGGAGGAGGATATCATAGAGAGCTTCTTTCTCTCTTGTGGTCAATGAAAATTTAGACTTTCCCTCTTCCTTTTTTCTTTAATGAAATGGTTGTCTTGATGAATCCACTACAGAGGAGAGTCTTGAAGACCTACTATTGTCCATAATATCCCTCAAGAGCAAATAGGGGGATTTTGACCTTTCAAACTTCAATTTGGAGGAAGGGAAGATGGATGTGCAAGAGTTAGTGTTGCTTCAAGAAGGGAAAGGAGGAACTCCAAGTGAGTAAATAGTGAGAAACAATACATTGAGGCAAGTTACCAATGGTTCAACTAGAGGCTACAAGCAATCTTGAAGTTTCATGCCATGGAATATATTCTTGTTACCATGAAAGGTACATGCAAGAGACATCCTATCTCTCATAAGAGTCCTCTTGAATTCAATATTGGAGGAATTGAATCTTCCAAGTTTCACATTGAAGACAAGGAAGGAAAGGAAAAAGGAGGTCATCCATCTTTCATACCATTCACTAAGGTGACACATCAGGTGTATCTTTAGATGTGCAAAAAGAGAATAAAATCAATTTACAGATATTCACCTTTTCTAGGAAAGTTTGCATGAAAGGAATTTCTTATTCAGTATTGAAACTCAGAGCAGTGGGTAGGTGAAAGGATGCAATAATTTAGGCCATGTCCCATTAGATATCTAGTTTCATTGGAGCTAGAATCAGAAGTTTCCACAGTTGGTCATGTTCATCTCCAAACATGAGGATGAGTCTCAAAGTACTAAGGATCAGCTACATTAACACAACACCTCTAGAACCCCATGTAAATCATTCCAAGGAGGTATTTTTTTGTTTTCAGTTGATATCCTTGATGAGTATGGGGAAAGATTGGGTCTATGTTAGTTCAGTTTCACTCATGTGCACATAGCCATGTCCAATGTCAAATCATCTGCATGGCTGATCAAGTTTAAGAAGGGGAAGTTTCTTTTCCCTACCAGTGTTAGGTTTTGTTTGAAGTCTTCTCTTTCTCCAGGTTAGTGTAGGGTAGGAGTAGGTTTGTTTTTAACATAACAAGTGTTCTTGCACACTCTACATGTGTCATTTAATCATGTATGATTTGTCATTTTGTATATAGTTTTGTTTTTGTTTACTCCAGCATAGTGCACCATGTTTCAGTAGGCCTCCCAAAAATATATTATAGGAGGTTACATGAAGCTCATACTTACAGGGAACAATTGCAACTTTCAAAGAATACCAAATACAAAGAAACTAAATTTGATAAGGGAGAGGTTTTAATAGCTTCCATTATTTTGTTCCTTTAAGATCAAACATTGATGAACTTCTAGCACCTTTGTAAGATCAAAAATTCTCCCCAATGGTATTTGTTGCATTACATGTAATCGGATTCATAACAACAATAGGCCTAAGTTTCAGGAGCAGCCCCCTAATCATTCAAAATTTCCCCATGGTTGAAAGTAGAAGAATCAACCTCAAATCCTTGATTAAGTTCAATTTGTAATATTTATGGACTTGTAGGCTTATCCTTCAACAGTGTTCCAAGTAGTGTTTAGGAAGAGGTAAAAATTAGAATTTAATAGAGTTTTCAATCAAGACTATGCAATGTGCCATGCATGCCAAGAAATCATTACTTTCAATGTGCTTTTATACTTGGAAAATTCAGGTTTTGGGGACAAGTTCAGAGGTCCAGTTTCAATCCAGAAAAACCAGTTTTGTCAGCATAATTTCGGGGTCAACGGGGTTTCATCATTCATGCGAGCATTTCAAAGTTTTTTTGGGAAACGGGGGCGATCATTTCAAATCCAGGGATTTCCAGAGTTTGGAAGGTAAAAGTCTGAAACGTGGCGCAGGGAAACTCCGATGAAAGTAGTTTTGAAATCCTAAAACAATAGGCTCTGAAGCCACTAAGTTGCATTGAAAAATGATCTAGATGTCAGGAGGTTAGGTGAAAAAGTTAGGGCAAGTCAATGGACCCACATGGAATTTTCTCAAGTGACAAGTTGAAGATTGTTTCAGAGGTTGGGGGGAATTTTCAAGCTCGCCAATGAGGATTTAAAACGAGGATCGAGGGAGCCAATGCAAATGGCCATGTGGGAATCAACTTCGAATACATCTCAGAGGGGTAAGATTTGAGGAAGGCCCGCCAATAAAAAAAAAAAAATGCACGTAGATCTCTGTGATAGGAGATCTGACTCGCTCATCTTGTGATGATGCGAATATGGAGCTCGGTGCCTGCCAAGTTAAGTGGAAGGGGTCTGAAGCGATGGGAAGAATGGGAAAAATTGAGGACTGCCATTGAAAACAAAATATTAGTTGTTGTATATCTCACTGAGAAGCTCGGTGAGCTTCTCGGCAATCCAGTCACTCATCTCACCATGTAATGCATGCACATGCCCTAATGCAAAAGAAAATCCCCCAAAACATGAAATGGCACAAATTTTTCCATACTTGTCCTTTTTCGACAAAATCACAGTCAACAAAAAGGTGGAGAAGAGATGTACATCCTAGGAACATCAAATGTGGAATTTTGGAGGTTCTTGACCTCCAAAATTCATGGAACAATGAACAATTTTAGGGTAGGTGGAAATGCAATAAATGAAGTATGGGTTCACATTCCTTCTCCCACAAAGAAAAGTACATGAAGATATGGTTTTTGGAGGCTCTCTCCCATCCTTGTTACAGGTTTCATGATGGCTTTTGGGGGTTGATTGGGCATATTGCGGGTTTCCTCCTATTCTCCACCAAATTTCTTCTATAAATTGTAATGGGGTTGCACATTCAAGGAGTTGGTCATTTTTTCATCCTCTGGACCCCTATTCTCCTTTCCTTCAGCTAGGCTATTGTGAATTTCTTGGGGATTAAGGCCTTCACACAAAAAATTGCCCCATAATGAAACTCTTTCCTCTCCTTACTGCCTAATGTACTATGCATATCCTTGAGCAATTAGGCTAAAATCCATGTTCTGTGTTAATCTCTCTAACTTTCTCAAACCGTTGATATGATTGTTTGTCTCTGCCCCTTTTGATTTCTTTCCTCTCATTACGCCCCCTCTTTTTCAATCAGGTTTCTTTATACAAAACTAATGTTTCCATATCCTGAGGTTTTGGTGTTGTTGTCGTTCAATGTTTAGAAATGGTTTTTTATACCAAACTAATGTTTCCATTAGGTTTTTTGGTGTAATTTGGTCTTTGTCTGGGTTGCATGACCACCCTCTCTAAGTGCATTCTTCTCTATTTTCCAGGATTGGGAATATTTCTAGTACCCACTCTTTTAATTGGTGTATCAACGATTCTAGTGTAGGTCCCTTTATTTCATGCAATCTATCTCCTTGCTCCTTCGAATGTTAGAATGGATTTAGATAGGTTCTTGCTTGGACATTAGGAGTAGTTGCTGTTAGGTAGGATTAGGAAGAGGATTCCGCCTTCTCCGAAGAGTTATCCTGATTTCACAAGGTCCCACACTTTAAGATAATCCTTGCTATAAAAACTACCTCGAATGCCCCATCCACATGTTGGCTCTATTCGGGAGGTGCTTGTAACATTTTCCATAACAAGCACCCTCTCATGAGTTTACTACTGTAATATGGTAAGAATTCCTAAAGAATCCCCAAAGGCTTCAAGCAACAAATCAGTGGACCATCCGATAAGAAATGAGCAAGATTTTCTAACTAGCATACATTATGAAGTAAACACTCAAATTTAAGCTAATTAAAACTACCTCTATTCTTTGAAAGCTTAAAATAATGAACCTAGTAAGCCCTAAGCAATCAGTTTTAGTGATTAAGAGAAAGAGATCTCCCCATTATAGGCTTTTGAGCCAATGGTTCTTCTCTTTTACCCTATAAATTGGATTAGACAATACAAAAAATGAAGTAAATAGCTCAATATCTAAACTAGAAATGAAATCTAGAACCTAGATGCAAAATACTATAATCTATGCTTAGGAAGAAGGGAGGAATTCTTGAAAATGAGAGAGGGGGTCTAGCCCTATATATAGTTTTCCATTTGGGAAAAAGGGAAACTTGAGTGCATGTGGGACAAACACTAAATTCCAAAAAACACTTTTAGCAAGTCAAAGCTTACTTTGACTAGGTTTAGGGAGAGACAAACCATGTTTAAGCTTAATTAAACATGTTTAGGAGGTGATTAGGGTTTGGAGAGAGTTTTGAAGGGTCAGATCAATCCAATGGAATGGATTGATAGGCCAGGAAGGTGGTAGAAGTGGACTAGAAGAAAGTAAGAAGCTAATGTAGTTAGAATGAAGCTATTATAGCTTGTTTAAATGGTTTACAAGAGGAAAAATGACAAAAGGGATGTCGTAGGAAGAGAGTTAGATAGGTCGAACCGGCGGTGTATCGTCGGTTTGCAGGGAGAAAGCACAACTAGCACAATATTAGTCGTAATAGTGCATTATCCAAACTACAGGTGTCTACATTTTCCCCTCTTTGAGGTGATGTAAGTTACATCACTTCGAAGAAAGTAGACAAATATAAAAGAGAAGAAAATTTGAAGGGATAGAAGAAAAATTAATAGGATGAAGGATGCCCCCTCGAGTGTCGATGGGGTGATGAAAGAAGTCGATCGACGCTCGAAAAAGGTGAGAAGAAAGAAGAATGGGGAAGGGGTAGGATGCCCTGATGAAGAGAAGAGGAAAGTGAAGAGAAGAAGAAAAGAGAGATATTGAGCTATCCACAAATCAATTGTATCCACTATTTAAATCATCATTTTGCTTAGAGACCTCCTCATCGGTCCTTATTAAAAATGTGAGCATACAACAGAAGCATATAGTGACATGAAAAGCCAAGATACAAAACAACTGTCTATTGCTAAAATGCCAACTCAGTGCAACATACAAACATGTAATGCAATACGAGAAGTAAACAAACTCATGTAACAGGGAAATAAGTACAGTCACACACACTTAAACCAACAACGTTCAAGAAGGTTGCACAAATATTTTGTTATCAAGCTGAAGTCCCAAATGTTCTGATAAATGACAAGGGTAAGAATGATGCCCCAAGCAATATGCACATGCAAGGGAAATGACGGAGGACACTTGGGTCTGATGAAAAAGCAACGTGCACGACGAAAACAGTACCAGGAAACTAAGAGTGCCCCAGAGTACAGATGAAGTAAGCAGCGGTATTTTGTAAATGATTGTAGATCAGGGTGATTCGCAAGTCATTGTTTCAAAACATGTGAAAATGCCAACAAGATATAGGATGAGTGCCATGCAAAAGACACAGATTTCAGCTGAAAAATGAGCTGGTTACCGATTTTAGTTCATTTTCAAAGTTTTATACTATTTTTGATTTTTCTGAATCAATTTTACAATTTTTAAATTTTTTGATCGGTCAGAAGAATTCAAAAGATCAAAGATCTTCTAAAAAGTACGCGCAGAGGCGAATGGGGGAAGGCGAGGCCGCAAAAGAGCCAAAAGGGTATCCCCATGGAAAGAAAGATAGGGTGATAATAATTATTGTAAATAATTATTGTTCACGACGGGAGGTAGATAGATGAAAAAAGAGGAATCAAAATAGAGGAAAACACCTGTAAGGTTCGTAAACAATGCCAGGGTTAAGAGGAAGTGTCCGCAGGGTAGCACAAAGTGCCCCAGCGTGTGAAAATTAATAAAAATAATTATTTTAATAATAAAATAATTATCACGGCAGGTAGAAGAAGATTAGAATGATCACGACAGAGAAAACATGCCCCAGGGGCATCGCGACGAGTTAATATACCCACCCGGGGGGTAAAAACAATCACGATCAATTCATTTGTACCAGAGCCCTTGCAAATTTTTACCGCGAGGTGTCAGTGAGAGAGCCTGGAGTGCGATGGAGAGGTTACCGATGAGGCGGAGGTGAGCAGACCAGATCCGAGAGTACCAGCGAGACCCCACGGATGGACCCTTCATGAGTGGTCTATCCTTTCTCTTTTAAATTACGCATTTATTGCTTTTTAGGTCATTTCTAGGGTAGGTAGGCAGGGAAGAGACTCATGTGTGCACACATGTGTCGAAATTACGGGGATGCACACGTACATGTCAAAAAAGTGGATACGTGTGGGCGTATGCATTGAAAAATGTATACACGCACACGTGTCCATCAAAGGGGGGAAAATGGGGATGTGCACGTGCACGTGTCGAACCAAGTGCATAGGCACTAGGGGGAAATTTTGAATTTTACCAGGAACGGATGCGCACACGTGTGCACATTGGGAGGGATGCGTAGGCATCACACTGGGCACATTGGCGTCCTGCGTGGCATACACAAAAAGAGGAAAAGGTAGGGGGCGTGTACACATCGGTTAGGGTGCGTAGGCGTCGAAGGGTGCGTGTGTGTCGAAAAGGGTGCACGCATGCATCCAGAAGAAAATGAAAACACTTATAGCAATAAAATAGCAAAGTGTAGAGGAGAAAAATTAGAAGAACCTAGAAGAAAAAGGGAAATTAGTAAGTTCAAGGACTCTACGGACTATTTTCCTTAGAAAGATAGCTAGAAGTTAGATAAGTGCCTAACACTTGTTTTGATCTTGCAGCAGATTACCCACACTTCAGACGTGGGAGAGATATGGCCACCTTGAGATGATAGAGGCACAGTTTGAGGATGGAGATAGGGGGATATTAGATATCCTCCTTTATGTCACAGGGTTAGCCTACGTGGCTGACATGCCCCAGATCACATTGGACCACGGCCTTCTTACGGCCATAGCAGAGAGATGGCACAGCGAGAGCTAGTGCTTCTGGCTACTTACAGGGGAGATTACCATTACGTTGGAGGATGTCTGGCACATCATGTGCATTCCCATCGTTGGCCAGCCCATTCAGTATGTGAGCGATAGAGCAGCGCATTGGATGGATGCATTATACATAGTTGTTCGGTCCCCGACATACCTTGTCCACCTCGTCGGGGATGACAGTGAGATTTATCACGCTGCATTGAGGACCTTTCTCTAGATCGGGTCGTGGTATATATGATGGCCTTTGTCAGTGGAGTTTTACTCCCTGACAAGACCGGTTCCTCATTCCCACTTGGACTACTTGGGGTTATTCTTGGATTGATACAGGGAGAGACTTATTGCTGGGGCCAGTGCATTCTGGCACATCTTTACTGGGATCTGTCATCTTATCACCTACTACCGTCAGAAGATGGTAGGCCTGGCCAGGCTCCTTATGATATGGGCTCTGGGATCACATTTCTATCAGGTGCCCCTTAGGCATTCTAAGAGTTCAGGGCTCCAGAGGAGCCATCTACCATGGGTTGGGTCCCAGTCAGGATGATGTTCGGCCCTACAAGGGTGATCCTTATCCCTATCGTCGAGAGCTCAATAACCTACAGCAAGCGTGTCTGCCATGGTATGGAGGACCATACCGACATTTCCAGTGGCCCCGAGAGGATGCCCGAGAGCTATTCCATAGCCAGAGTAGAGCATTTTATCATGGGCAGCCGCAACTATATGTGGGAGTTTTACAGGGTTGACAGATGTCAGTGACAGTTTGGCATCACACAGGATGTTCCGGGGCCCGATATGTGGTATGCACAGAGGGGCATGAGTATTTTGACATGGGGCCACAGATAGCCTTTGACAGAGCCTAGGCCAGTTTTACACATGTGATACCTGTTGCATGGGTACCTATTGAGGTAGATCCATCTTGTGCAAATGAGTGCACGCCCCACGGAGTGATTCCACATAGGAAGACGAGAGGGGTAGCATAAATGAGGCAAACGTGATAGTTCCCCCATGGTCTGCATAGCATGACGATGGTAGATTCCATGACATTGGTCTGACGACCAATCTGTCTCCTAAATATTGAATTATATGAGCCAATGTATAGGGTTTGTCCTAGGGTGAGGCCTCTGCCCATTGCCACCAGTGGGGCAGATGGGCATAGCGATGATGCGATTGGTGCATGAGGTGGTACTACCAAGGAGACATTCCAGATGACTAGGTGTGTATGGCACAATCTGATGCAGCATATTCTAGTTAAGGCAGGGCATCCAATGCCACAGGTACAACTTCCTAGGCCGATATACCTAGACAAGCACACAGTTTCATTTTTAGTGCAACTTGCCTAGGTATTGAGTTCCTAGGACAAAGACGTTAGATGGGCATTTTTGAAGTGTGATTATAGCAACAGGTTACTATACTCGGGCACTTTGTTTGTGGTCCAGGGGAATAGATTTACCCAATTTAAGGATCTTACAACAACTGCTGCCAGGCATCTCATTTTCGCAAAAAACCTCATCAGAGAAACTTTACAAAATTATTTATTAATTACCTTCAACAAATTAGATAAATCCTTACGCTGCTAGCCATGTTTTGACCTCATTTCCAGATCACCCGAATCCGTGATTTAGTCTTAGACCCTAAAGATATGTTACACTAATTAAAAGATATAACTTGGAGAACGTCTAGCACTTGAGTTTTGATTACCTACAAGATCACCCGCACTTCAGAAGAACTTCATACCATGGCTTGCCTGCCAAGATAGCAGGCGTACATTCTGAAGATGGGAGGGATTATATTGATATCTCCTTTATTTCAAAAATAGCCTATTTGGCCTGACATGCCCCAGATCCGGTTCCTACTCGGACCATGGCCTTCGGTTTCAACCATGCCATAGCAGAGAGATGGCACAATGCGAGAGCCAGTGCTTTCCAGCTGCCTACAAGGGTGATTACCATTATGTTGGAGGATGTCTGGTGCATCATCCACATTCCCATTGTTGGCCAGCCCATTCAGTATGTGAGTGACCGATCAGTGTTGGATGGATGCATTATATAGCTGTTTGGAGTCCCAATGATACCTCATCTCGGGATGACAGTGAGATTGTCACGCTGCATCGATGACCTCCTCTAGATCGGGTCATGGTTTATATGATGGCCTTTGTCAGCATCTACCATGGGTTGGGTCCCAGTCGGGGATGATGTTCAGCCTTACAGGGGTGATCCTTATCCCTATCGTCGAGAGCTCGATGACTTACAGTAGGTGGCCATAGTATGGAGGCCATATCAACATTTCCAGTGGCCAGAGGATGCCCGAGAGCTATCTATAGCTGGAGTAGATCATTTTATCATGGGCAGCCATAGCTATATGCGGGAGTTTTACAGGGTTGATAGATGACAGTGATAGTTTGGCACCACACAGGATGTTCCAGGGCCTGATATGTGGTATGTGTGGAGGGCGCGTGAGTATTTTGACATGGGGCCATAGATAGCCTTTGACAGAGCCTGGGCCAGTTTTACACAGGTGGTACCCATTGCATGGGTACCTTTGAGGTAGGTTCGAGATCCAGGGTGCACAGTAGAGTACGCACCCTGGTACCATGGCGTGATTCCACACAGGCTGACCATTCCGAGGGCAGCATATGAGGCAGGCGTGAGGCCTCCCCCAGTGGGGCCACCTAGTGATGATGATGGTGCCAGAGGTGGTACTGATGATGATGATTCAGATGACGAGGGTGGCCCTGATGCACAACATCGAGTTAGAGGTAGGGCCCCACAGCCATAGGTACAGGGTCCTAGGCCTATACCTAGACAGGTACACCAGGCCCCAGCTGGTCCGTTGCCTCCAGTAGGCATTCCAGTGGGCATATATGTCCCATTACAGTAGGTTCTACCACAGCAGGGTCCACCTCCTCAAGCCCCAGGAGGTGGTGATGGATAGCTTGCTGCACTACAGCAGCAGTTACAGGCCGCGATAGCGGTACAAGCTTCAGGTGGCCACAGAGAGAGATCAGGCTAGAGCACAGATTCAGGTTTTGACTATTGAAGAGAGACCAGGCTAGGTCTCAGTTATATGACAGTGGTAGGGCCGTATGGTAGGGTCAGATTGCATAGTTGGCAGTGCAGGGCACTCAGTTAGTGGGTGCCTTAGGCCAGGTACAGAGCCAGTTACATAGCGTCATGGTTCAGCATGACTAGGTGCAGGCCGAGGGACAGACCTATCTGATAGAGAGACTAGGCTCGTAGTGATTTACAGAGTGTCACACTAGAGAGGGATCGAGAGGCCACTGCTGCTAGGTAGGCTGATGCTGATAGAGGTCGATTGATAGGTGAGCGTGATGCCACCCTACAGGTAGCCTTAGCCACAGGAGATGAGGATTTGATACGTGACACTATCAGGGCCATAGGTGAGGCTCTTTATTACACAACAACCTACTTCTGGTAGTTCCAGCAGAGAGCGAGTGACCTTATGCCCAGCTCAATGTGAGCCACACAGGCTCTAGATCACGGAGGTCGGCCAGGTCAGTACAACAGCCAGCCACACAGCCGAGTACACAGCAGAGGGGTACACAGGGTCCCTCCTCACAGTTGGCAGGTTCTTCAGGGGCAGGCCCATCACAGCCTCCATTATTCCATCCTCCAGGACATGGTCCCAGCAGCCCCGGTGAGGGTGAGAGTTGCGGCTGAGTCTCCTACTCATGCCATGATATATATGTATGTATTCATTTGTATATGCCTCTTATGAAGGTGGTTTTGACTATGTATAGATTCTTTAGATTCTTTTGTGGATGCCTCTAGATGAAGGCTCGATTTTGATTGATGTAGGTACTTTTGATGTACCACCATGCCTCGGTATGCAGGCTTAGTATCTGATCCCTGCCCCTTTTATATGGCAGATGGACAGAGCATTTTGTATATACCAGACTTTGACACTGAGATTTTTACTATACATGTACCATATGGACACTTTCTTGTATATCTTGTCATGCATTGATATATTGTCATGGTAATTATGTTTCATTGATGTTCATGTTGTATCTTTTCCTCTTCATGTATGTGACATACTTTCAGATGTAGAGATGTACATGTTTTTCTTTCATAGTGATGATATACTCGTGTATTTAATATCATGTGTTTTTAATTTATGAGATGTTTGATTCCATATGGCTAGTATTTTGGGATGATACTAGATGATATTGGTGTGGGGGGGGATAGATTAGTGATTATGCGCAACCCCTCTTGCCCCCATTGATGATACGATATGTGATGATTAGCTTAGCATACATGCATGATGTAATACTTAGCATTTTATTTATATATGATGTAGTAAATGATGTGATAAATGTGATGAAATGATAGATGATAGATGTGATAACAAACAAATGTGCTAAACAAACACACAAGAAAAAGTTAACAAAACTAAACAAATATACACATGCAACACAATGCAATGCAACTAGAATGAAGATTAATCTAACAATTTATTCTAAGCAAGTAAAAATGAGTACTAACAGATGCACATAGCAATCAAAGAAACATACAACAATTAATTACAAGCATAAAGTCCTAACAATGAATGCAGTGCAACACACAATTAAACCTAACAAGATCTAATATAATGTAAGCAAAGAATCATTCAAAGAATGAACAGCACAACAAGCTAAGTACATCAAAATTATACAAACCAACAACTAAAAGCAATCTAACTACCACTTTGTTTTTGCGAGATAGTATTGACATATTTTCTAATGTTTTTGAGTTTATCACGAAGGATAAGTTTTTTAAGACTAGCTGTTTCGTCATTGTTGTCTAGGTTTCCCTAAGATGACATTGTGAAACTAATGTAGCTTTATCCCTAAGAAGGGAAATTTTCTAGATGTTTAGGCTTTTGTGTACCCTTTTCTAAATGTTTTTGTATTTTCAAGGTCATGTTCTGAAAGCAATGTACAAGCTTTAAAGAAACGTGGAATGCCCCCAACGTGATGTGGGAATATACAAAGGGTCAAATGCCACGTGTTAGTGTACAATGAAGTGGAATGTGAATGTGCCCCCAGCGTGATGTGGGAATATACAAATAGGCCACATCCTTCACACAGATATAGCGTAAGTAAACCAGATCACAGGTCCTGCAAGGGAGCTTGAGGTCGGATTCCTAGACCTAGCCAGGGTACTGCGGAATTTAGCAAGTGGCAAGAGTTACCCATCCTGTCGCAAGAGTGACTTGTGTACGAGAAACCTTCCTTGAGCACCAGAAACTAGTTTTCACAAAAGGACATGCCCACTGCGCCACAATTGCATGGTTTTCACACGAGGACGACCTGTTTTTTCTTTACTTTTTTCTCAATTTTTCAATTTTTTGCTTGTTTTTTCTTTGTTTTCTACTTTTTAGTTTCTTATCTCAATATTCTAGCCACACCTAAGCATAGAAGTGCTTGAGGTGAATGGCATTCATGGGCTCTGGAAGCTCTTCACCATCTGAATAGGCAAGTCTATATGCCCCTGATCCATATTTAGCGGTCACCACAGAGGGACCAAGCCAATTGGCCTCAAATTTACCGTTCTTTTCTCTGTCTTTCGTGGTATTCTTCTGATTTTCTTTCAGTACAAGATCACCTACATCAAATTCCCTATAAATGATGCATTTGTTATATCCTCTGGATACTCTATTTTGATATACTTTAAGGTGATTAAGCGCTCTGATACGCCGTTCATCTAACAGTTCCAACTCTGCCAGGCGAGCAACTCTGTAGTCTTCATCTTTGTCAAGGTAGTCCCTGAGAGATATTCTCAGGGAGGGAAGCTCCACTTCCAAAGGTATGATGGCTTCAGTGCCATAGACAAGTGAATACGGGGTCGCACCAGTAGGGGTGCGGATGGAGGTTCGATAAGCCCAGAGGGCGGGATGGATTTGCAAGTGCCAATTACGACCAGTTTTACTGACCATTTTCTCCATAATGCACACAAGAGTTTTGTTTGTAGCCTCTGCTTGCCCATTACCTTGAGGGTAATAGGGGGTGGACCATTAAGTTGGATATGAAAGCGTTGACACAAGGCTTTTACCATCTTGTTTTTGAAAGATTTACCATTATCAGTGACAATGGCCGAGGGGATACCATAACGGCATATAAGATGGTTCATGATAAACTTGGATATTTGCACACCGGTGACATAGGTAAGAGGAACAACCTCCACCCATTTAGTGAAATACTCGGTGGCAGTTATGATGTGTGTATGACCATCTGATGAAGAAGGGTGGAGCTTCCCTATGAGATCTAAACCCCACTTTGAAAAAGGCCAAGGCATTGCAATAGGCTGCAAAGCCTGTGCTGGTGCATGTATGAGATTACCATACTTTTGACAAAGTTCACATTTCTTCACGAAGTTGCAGCAATTGGATTCCATGGTAGGCCAATAGTAGCCTACTCTCAACAGTTTCTTAGCTAGCACCATGCCACTAGTGTGTGCCCCACAGATACCACTATGTACCTCTTTAATCACGTGAACCGAATCAGTAACATTTAGACAGCGAAGCAAGTTCCCGTCGTAGCCACGATGATAAAGGGTGCCTCCTAGGAGGGTATAACGGGCAATGCGGTGGATAAGGGATTTTTTCTCTGAATGGGTAATGTCAGGTGGGAAGGTTCCATCTTGTAGGTATTGGTAAATAGGGTCATACCATGGGGATAGGGGACCAACAACTTCACATGCTAAACAGGATTCAGGCATATCATATGCCGTAATTTGTAAGTGTTCCACAAAGAAAGGCATCTTACTCTCTTCAGGCGGGATGCGCAAGAGAGAGCCGATGGTAGCCATGGCATCCGTAGATCTATTATGAGATCTGGGTTTTTGTTCAAATATGACATGTGAAAAATATTCCTTCAGGGTTTCAACCATCTTCTTATAGGGAATAAGTTTTTCATCTTTAACCTTGTATTCATCATTGACCTGCTTAATGATGAGCTGAGAATCTCTAACAACTCGCAGCTGTTTGATGTTCCAAGTGATAGCTAGCTTGAGGCCAGCAATGAGTGCCTCATAATCTGCAATGTTATTGGTACAAGGAAACCCCAACCAGAATGCCCTTGGTATAATATTTCATGTGGGAGTAATAAGCACCACTTCTGCTCCTGATCCATGAAAAGTAAATGATCCATCGAAATGGACCTACCATTCCATGGATTCTTCGATATACATCATAGATGCATCTGGGAGATCCAGACACAAAGGCTTTGTTCCTGGTAAAGGTGCTTCTGCAAACTGATATGCCAATATCTGTCCTTTTAAGGACTTCTTATTTACAAACTCTATCTCAAATTCACTCAAAAGAATGATCCAATTAGCCATTCGGCCTGTTAAGGCGGGTTTGGATAAGAGGTACTTAAGAGGGTCAACCTTGGAAATAAGTTTAGTTTTATTGTTAAGGAGGTAATGGCGGAGTTTCTGAAATGTAAAGATGACTGCCAAGTAGGCCTTTTCAATCTGTGGATAGTTCAATTCATAGGCAATCAATGTACGGCTAAGGTAATAAACAACTCTCTCCTTATGGCCAAGGTCGTATTGGGCAAGCAGTGCACCAATAGCGAATTGGGTAGCAGAAATATATAAAAGGAGAAGCTCTCCAGGAGTAAAGGGCATCAGCACAGGTGGATTTACAAGGTACTACTTTGAGTAGAGAAAATGCCTTCTGACATTCGGGCCCCCATTTGAAAGCAACATCTTTCTTCAAAAGATGTGTAAATGGATGACATTTATCCGCAAGCTGAGAAATAAAATGGTGAATAGCCTGGATCTTTCCTTGCAGACTTCTGAGTTGTTTAAGAGTGGTGGGTGGAGGCATGTCTGTAATAGCAGTGACCTTGGTGGGATCCACTTCTATCCCTCTCTGTGATACTATAAATCCCAAGAGTTTTCCTGATAATACACCAAAGACACTTCTTAGGATTAAGACAAACCTTGTAGTCCCTGAGGCACTGAAAGATACGTCTAAGCACTTCTGGGTGCTCTTCTCTGCTCTTTGATTTAGCTAATATGTCATCCACATAGTCCTCCATAATATCATTCATCATATCATGAAAAATGACAGTCATAGCACGCTGATAAGTAGCCCCGGCATTTTTGAGTCCGAACGGCATGACTTTGTAACAAAAGGTTCCCCATGGAGTGATGAAGGTAGTT
This sequence comes from Taxus chinensis, assembly GCA_019776745.2. Classification (NCBI taxonomy): domain Eukaryota; kingdom Viridiplantae; phylum Streptophyta; class Pinopsida; order Cupressales; family Taxaceae; genus Taxus; species Taxus chinensis. Next base: position 225,402 of record JAHRHJ020003019.1, on the reverse strand, counting down.
TTGTGCTGATCCTCTTCTGCGATCCTTATCTGATTATACCCCGAGAAGCCATCCATTAAGGATAGCATCTCATAGCCAGCGGTAGAGTCTACGATCATATCTATGTTTGGCAAAGGAAAATCATCTTTAGGACATGCTTTATTGATGTCACAGAAGTCAGTACAGATCCTAATGCCAACGGGTTTCTTTTGTACTGGAACTATATTGGAGATCCAATCTGAGTAATCAATAGGTTTGATAAAATCTGCAGCCAAGAGTTTCTCCAATTCTTCTTTGACAAGAAGTGCAACCGTAGGATGCATCTTCCTCAGCTTCTGTTTAATGGGCTTGGCATCTGGGTGCACAACAAGGTTGTGCACAACTAGTGCTGGATCCAAGCCGGGCATATCTGAATATGTCCATGTGAAAATATCAACGTATTCTCTTAAGAGTTCCACAAAGGTTTTCTGTTCCTGAGCTGAGAGCGAAGCCCCCAACTTGATCATCCTGGGTAAATCCTCTGAACCAATGTTAACACTGATGGTTTCCTCAATGAGCATCTTAGATGCATCCTCCATTCTGGTAGGATCAGGAGGGAGGGTGAGATCAACCTCCTGAGGTAGCTCTTTATCATCTTCAAATGGATAAGTTATTTTATCCACGTGCTTTTCATTTTGTTCTTCTATAAGTGTTTCAAAGAGTTTGTCACTGTGAGATTTCCATTTATTCTTTGTACTAGGCTGCTCAGAAGTATTTTTACTTTTATTCACAACATTCTTACCCAAGCGGCCACACATCTCTGCCTCTTCTCCGAAGTATGCACATGTGTTTAACTGAATTTGGAATCCTTTCTTGTGGTCCCCAGCAGGAAGAAAATCCCTGAGTCCCATGAATTCCATGAATGCTTCATCATTCTCGAAGATATCAAGTGGTACGTAAAGTTGTTGGTCCCAATCTACAAGTTCAGGATAAACTAGGGTGACTTGATAATCAGTTGAAGGGATGGATTCAGATAGGGTAAGGATGGATGACTCTGGGAATAGGTTCGTGGAAGCCAAATCTTCGTAGAGGCTACATTGGGAACTTGTATCGCTATCCGCATTATACGAAACATCCTCGCACTCAGAAAAGGTAGCATCAACCTCGACGGGTTGAGCATCCTGGGATTTTAACCCAAGACCATGCTTGTCAGATTTGAAATGGTGAGTAGGAATAGGTTCTAGATGGCCTTGTGCATTGGCTCCACATCCGTATCCTTTATAACCCATGACAAACATCATGCGGTGTCCTTTAGTATACTGAGGCGCTTGATGGCATGAGGCCATGGTTCCTTCTGGCACCTTACTAATGGGATCCTCCAACATCTTTTCTTCAGACAGGAGGCCACTATGAACAAATTTATCCAATGGTTCTGAACATGGTTCTCGTGTACTTTTGAACTGAAAATAGGGCTTACCCCGTGTCCTAGGTGACACTGATAAGTCTGAAATTAATAATGCTTGTTCAAGAGTAAATGGCTCTCCTGGGCCATATTTTGCTGATGTAGCCTCCCAAGATGTAAAAGGATTGACCAAAGAAGGGAAGTCCTGATTATAAGGTGTGAGTGATGCTGAGTCCACCCGATTCTTCATAGCTTCCATTTTAAGAGGGATGACAACATCCATGGAAGGGCACTCATAGGCTGCACGAGAGAAACTATGCAACACCTGACAGTGAGTGAATGGCTCAGGATCACCTGAGATAGTGACTATACACCCTTCATGGCACAACTTGATACACTGATGAAATGTCGAAGGGATAGCCTGCATGGCATGAATCCATGGACGCCCCAAGAGCATGTTATATGGGAGATCTAAATCCAGGACATGGAAGGTCGTATCATGACAGGTTGGACCTACTTCCACCTACTCACTATGTTATATGGGAGACCTACTTCCACCTAGGATTCTCTCTCCTCATTATCATACGCTGTGATGGTGATGGTCTTAGCTCCCAGATCCATTTCTGAAAGGCCTAGCTACCTAACCAGCTTCAATGTGCATATGTTTAGACCAGATCCCCCATCCACAAGCACTCTTTTAATCTTACGACGGGTAACGACCACTTCTAAATAGAGAGGTAAATTATGCTCAGGGTTGTTACGTGGGATAGCATTGCGATCAAAAGTGATATGATCAGTGGGTTCAAGGTGGGTGACCATAGCTTGCAAGTGCGCGGGATCTACCTCAGTAGAGACTCTGGAATTCTGTAATGTTTTGTACAATATATCCTTGTGAGCAGTAGAGATTTTAAGAAGGTCTAAAATGGATATTTTAGCTGGTGTTTTCTCTAGCTGGTCTAGTAAATTATATTGGCTTTGGGTAGTTGGTATTGGATCAGGTATGATTAAGCGAGCGCGTCACGTTCCAACTGCACAACTCTTTTCAAGAATTTGGATTGTGTTTACTCGTTCATCAGGTGAACGGATGCAACCTATAAGGGAGTCGAATGGACTGTCATCACTAGGGTAAACATACGCAGCAGTGCGATATTCATTAGAGGCCTACTTGTGATCTGGTTTCATTTTCTTTTCATGCATGTGATTGGGAAAAGGTTCTTTGTATATGCCAATTTTTTCATTATGACCCTGTCCTGAATCAGGAGGTGATTCTACGGCAATCTTGCCCTCTTCAATGAGGTCTTGTATGATGTGCTTTAGCCATAGACATCTATCTGTTTTGTGTCCTTTGACACGATGGAAGTCACAGTATTCATGGTCTTTATACCAACCAGGTTTTGGAGCATTTTCTGGGAATGGTACTGTGGTACTTGGATACTCTACCATTTTAGCATCATCTAATTGTTTTAATATAGCAGTCAGGGGTTCACTCAACATTGTGAACGTACATTTTGTAGGTGCCTTGGGATGAGGTCCTTGCGAAAGCTTCAAAAGCAGACCTGTCTGCACAGCTTGGACTCTTTTGGAGTCAGTAATTCCATCACCGACGACGTGCTTGTTCTTATTAAAGAACTTAGGTTTGTCTACAGATTTGGCCTCATGTTTGTCTTTGACAAAGGGTTTAAGTGTTCCTTTGGTAATAAGAGCCTTTTCAATTTGGCTACCTTTCTCTATAACTTCCTCGAAGTTAGATCCACAATGCATCTGAAGATGGAAGGCTATCTCTGAGTTTAAATTAGGAACAAAAATGCTCACTAATTGTTTTTCAAGTAAAGCACAAGGGAAGCGACTAGCCAGCGCTCTCCATCATTGTAAGAAACCCGCAAAGGTCTCATTAGGTTTTTGCTTTGCATTGCAAAGGTCATTCATCGTGACATCATTTTCAATATTGAAAGAATAGTGCCACACAAATTTTTCTGCTAGTGTCGGCCACGTTGTTATAGATCCTTTAGGTATGCTACAGAACCATTCAATCGCCAAAGCTCCCAAACTGCGGGGAAAGAGTCGTATTAGAAAATTATCATTGTAGGTGACCTCTTGACAAGCCATGTAAAAGTCTTTGATGTGATCATGGGGATCACCTTTTCCTTTGTACTTGTCGAGCTTTGGGATAGTGAAATGTTTAGGAAAGGGCTGCAGTAGCATGTCTTTATCGAAGGGATAAGGACATAGTTCTTCGTAGAGATACTTTCTGTTTTGGCCTATATTTCCCTGTTGTAATGTTGTGATCGTATCTTTCATAGATTTCAATTCATCCTGAATGAGTTGCTCCTTAGTAGGTGATATTGACCTTTGAGCCTGAGTTGCCTTAAAGGTATAGTCTGTATGCGGATCAAATTGAAACTCGTTAAGTTTATTTTTGTCTTTGTCTTTACCTATGTTTCTTTTTGAAGCACCTAGGTTCGCTAATTTCTGACTCAACTTCAAGATCTATTTTTGGAGGGTCTCCTCCTCAACCAGGGGATCCTCTTCTTCATCAAATTTCAGAGGAGGGGAGGCCTTCCGCTCAGTTTTTACTTTACGTGAAGCCTTAAAGTGAGGTTTACGTGATGTTTCACCTTCAACAGTGGCCTTATGTTGCCCAGAAGTGGATGCATATCCCACATCAAAAGGATTATCTGTGTCTAAGATGAATCTTCACTCTCCTAAGTTAGGGTCAACGACCTTTGTTTCTTCTTCACGCTCATGTGGAAGTTTAGCTCCTAACGCCAAGACTCTCGCGAGTACTTGATCTTTGTTATAATATAAGAGCTCGTCAAATCTGTTTAGGTCTAACCTTCATTGTTCTTCCGAAGAGTCTGACTCTCCTCCACTATGATCGATTAACGTCTCTGTATCTTTGACTTGAGAGAAGAGTGGTCCTAAATTGTTCCCGCTAAAGGGGAAATCATCGAAAGGATTAGCTCCTGCATTAAGCTCACTGGATTTTGTTGCCATTTTGAAAAGTCTAGGCATTACTAGCCAATACTCAGATGCAACACTATGTTTACTAGTTTTCAAAGGATACCGATATGGACAGATGAAAATGTATCACTTACCTAAGTTGTTATGTCAAATCTATACTTAAAAGACCAAGATGAATGACAATGTTGTACCAGATATGTGGGCCGAAGTTAGAAATCTAACAAGGCTTGAATATCAGCACAATACTGACAAAGTCCTCTAACAAGGTATACCTAGAACTGACTCAAGTACTGACAACAAGCCAAGTGTATTGAAAAGTGGAAGTCACAATTAGATATAGCGTAACAACGCTGTCAAGATATCTCAACCAAGCAAGCAAGGTGTCGATATCAAGACAACATCATGACGATATATATAATGCGTTATCAACACTCGTCAAAAAACCTAGATGACGTCAGAACTAAAACCAAGTAGAAGGTATAACAAGAAGTCTGCGATGATGCAAGCAGCGTAACCACGTAATAGAGGGATTCATACTACGTGCCCAAAGAATGGGAGACACAATGTAAATGCCAATACTAAATGACTAAAATGCAAGCAAAAGTCGACAAACTAGGGAGAGACAGAATGACAAAACCGACCCGTAACAATGACGAAGATCCTGAAGTCAAGATCGTAGGACTGCCAAAGACGTGAAAACATACCCACCTGCTTTAGTCATTTAACACCCCAGCCGCAAACATGGATGAGTGTAAACGTACAAAAAAGTAGCTAGCACTATCTCTGACATGACACGTAAAGTATGCCTCTGTTCGACTTCCAACGTGGAAAGTACGAACGCATGGGTGTAGATCAAGAATATGTGAAAATAGACTTAGTTTCACTTTGGGCAGAGCTTCACCTCATTCAAAAAAATGAGAAGGAAGCTAAGCTAAGTAATACGTTTGTCTAAATTCGTGATGAAAAACACTTAGATCCAACTTAGAATGGGTTCGTTACCGTGTTCGACAAACAAGGTGCTGAATCCAAACAAGTTATCACTTCGTGATGGCAAAACGACGCGAATGGACTAGTAAAGTTGGCCTCCAGACAAAATGGTTTCCTTAATAAGTTCTCTCAACTAGGTGTTACAAGGTTGTCTTAAGCGAGCGCGATTTACCCAAAAAGTCACACTGACTAGTTTGGGAGTATCTCGGCTTTACTTTACCCCCTTCAAGAACAGTAGGCAACTAGTGCATCTACATGTACTATCACTAAGGTCGCCACACAGACAACTTGTAACTCTATCTCACAAGGTGTACTAGTCAAGTGGGTAAGCGAGGCGCTTCCCATTTCATCCACGAGGTTACTCAGCGGTGGACTACTTTGGGGTTCCTGGAACCACCCCCATTGTTATAGCTTAAGGCGTTATGCCAAAGGGGTTACGTTCCAGTTAAGCGGAGAGGGACTTACCCTTTTCCGAAACCTGCAATACAATGTGTTGAATATGGTGTGTTTTTTATCTTTTTTAATCTTAATGTGGTTTCAAAAGTGGCACACCATTTGGCAATCTGCAAACACACGTGTATTAGAAGTTTTCGCTTCATTCTTAACACCTTTCTTTGACCAACGTTAGGTCCTGTAGACAACAAGTTGGTTAGTAGTTTTCTGGTTTGCTGATTGAGGTAAAAGAGAACTCACACTTGCTTTTGATTCCTAAGATCACCCAAAAGCGCGAAGGAAGAGCATACGCAAAGTGGAAATCCTACTAAAAGCACATAAAAATGTTACTTTATCCTTTAAAAAGCAAGTGTTTTTAACGTGTAAAATAGATTTTGTGTAAGTGCTTTTGATCTCCAAGATCACTTTGGAAAGCGTGAGGAGAGAGCATACGCACGTGTCACAAATCCTAATTTAAGGTAAGGAATGAAAAACACTTAATCATGCAAACTGAAATTTTAAAGAGTTAGCCCTGTTTTTAAACCTGTCAACTTTTAGAAACCTGCATCAAAAATGTCAGAGAAACAGCTAAAACAGATTGTAAAAAATTTAATTTTGACAGTAACACCTGCGCGCCTAAACCGACATGTACGCACCCCAACCAATGGGTACGTGCCTATACCAACACCTACGCGGGTCTATTAAGATCAAAATAGTCACCAACACCTACGCACCCTAATCCAACAGGTACGCTAGGGTTTCAACGCGGGCGCGCTCCTACCGACGGATACGCGGCCCAAGTAAAAAGAAGTCTGTAAAATTTTACACAGTGATATTAATTACACAGACGCGTCCAGAGAGAGAGGAGACGTGACAGACCAACGGAGACGCGGACGCGTCCCTTTAGAGAAAAATTTCATAAACACAGAGGACACCCTGACGGGTCCGCAGCCTTTCCGATGGAGATGCGCCTATATCAATTTGTATGTGCCACTTAAAACACCTACGCGTGCCTTGTAAAAAGCTTGCAAAAAACACATGGATTTTCAAAATTTTAAGAGCAAACAGGTTATTGGTTAGTCAAAGCTTCCTATTTCTATGTTAAACCCACAAATGCATGTAAATAGAGTTCATTAATCCAAGGTTTAAAACAGAAATGAGGAAATAACAAGTGATTTAAACTAAAAAACTTGAAAAATGACTTTGAAGAACTCAAAGGACCTCCATTAATGGAGGATGGACATAAGTGTCCCACCGGGCATGCCAAATGTGTTCAAAGAAAAGTTGTAGAAGCCATGGATTTGGGGTAAGAATTCTTAAAGAATCCCCAAAGTCTTCAAGCAAAAAATTAGTGGACCATCTGATAAGAAATGAGCAAGATTTTCTAACTAGCATACATTATGAAGTAAACACTCAAATTTAAGCTAATTAAAACTACCTCTATTCTTTGAAAGCTTAAAATAATGAACCTAGTAAGCCCTAAGCAATCAGTTTTAGTGATTAAGAGAAAGAGATCTCCCCATTATAGGCTTTTGAGCCAATGGTTCTTCTCCTTTTACCCTATAAATTGGATTAGCAATACAAAAAATGAAGTAAATAGCTCAATATCTAAACTAGAAATGAAATCTAGAACCTAGATGCAAAATACTATAATCTATGCTTAGGAAGAAGGGAGGAATTCTTGAAAATGAGAGAGGGGGTCTAGCCCTATATATAGTTTTCCATTTGGGAAAAAGGGAAACTTGAGTGCATGTGGGACAAACACTAAATTCCAAAAAACACTTTTAGCAAGTCAAAGCTTACTTTGACTAGGTTTAGGGAGTGACAAACCATGTTTAAGCTTAATTAAACATGTTTAGGAGGTGATTAGGGTTTGGAGAGAGTTTTGAAGGGTCAGATCAATCCAATGGAATGGATTGATAGGCCAGGAAGGTGGTAGAAGTGGACTAGAAGAAAGTAAGAAGCTAATGTAGTTAGAACGAAGCTATTATAGCTTGTTTAAATGGTTTACAAGAGGAAAAATGACAAAAGGGATGTCGTAGGAAGAAAGTTAGATAGGTCGAACCGGCGGTGTATCGTCGGTTTGCAGGGAGAAGCACAACTAGCGCAATATTAGTCGTAATATTTCACAATAATCTGAAGGATGTACTGAGATGGAAAAATTAATTAGGATGAAGGTAGGACAGAAGGATCACCCCCTCGAGTGCCGATGGGGTGATATTAGAACTTGATCAGACAATACTGAAATTGAGGCACTTGAATTGGGTAGAGAAAGCTGCAAAGCACTGTAGATGACTTTTGGAAACTCATGACTGCGCAAAAGGGGATCATTGAGCTAATCTGTAAACCAATACCAATAGACGTTCACTAATCATCATTTTGCTGAGGATCCTCATCATCGGTTGCTTATTAAGATTGTTGAGCATACAAAAAAACTTGCGTAAAATAACAACTCCATGCAACATACCCCAAAAACATGCAATGCAAATACAAGAAGTAGAACAAACTCTTCTAACATGGAAAGTGAGTACTAATCACTTGTCACTCAAACCTAACAACATTCAAGATAGTTGTAAAAAGGATTTTGTTACCGAGATGTCAGTACTCCAAATGTTCTGAGTAAAGTGTGCAAGGGTGTAAAAAATGATGCCCCAAGCAAGCTCTGTATATGCAAGATGCACCAAAGATGGAGCAAGTAGCTTGGGTCTAGAAATGTAAGTAAATGTGATGATGTCAAAATGAACTTCCCCTAGGTATGATAGTGCCCAGTGTACAACGAATACAGTCCCTTGTCCCTGCAGATGATTGAAGATTTAGATGGATCCTTTGAGTCTTGTTCCAAATGCCTTTGGATGCAAAATTAGGTGATATGAGAGATGCTTAGTGTTTAGACACTTTATTTCAGGCTACAAATAGCTTGTATTTACGTGATTCTTTGTCCATTTTCAATTTTTAATGCTGACAACTAAAATACCAACTGATAAATTTTTTTAAACAAGATCAATTGGTCAGAAGAATTTATAAAAGAGGCCCAAAGATCTTGTAAATAAAATGAGGGCGAAGGTACCTAAAGGGGACGAGGGCACATGCATGGTGGATTCCTAGCTAGGTATTGGTGTATAGATCCCCTGACAAGATGAATTATAATGAAATTATTATTTGACATTTATGTGTGTAAAACAACGAGAGAAAGCAAAGAGGCTAATAAATAAAAATGTCAATTACTAGTTTTCTCATTTAGGAATACATATGAAGATTGGTATGTGATAAAAACCTAGGAATATACCCAACAGTGCGTGATTTATTGTCTACAATTATCATTATTCCTAATTACCAAGTGTATCATTACATAAATACATGTTAAAAGAAGGAAAATGATAAGGAAAGTGACATATATACATCAAGCATCCAAATATCATAAAAATCATCAGTTCTTTATTATATCTTGAATTAGTTTTTATACATCAAAAAAATCATACAAAATAATACATGGCTCTAGCCTATATACAAAATGTATCAAACACCCTCACCCTCTGTGGGGGTCTCTGGATTCTTTGGGTTGATGGGGATATGCTAGTAGCTACTACATGTGTAATGCTAGGGACTTTTACCCTAGAACATGATCAAAATGCCTGCACCGTACGCTATGCATTAAAGTTGTGTCTACATTGTTGTAACCCATCTCCATTACTTATATGCGTATTCAGATAGGTGGGCTTCCTTCTCTTGAACTAGGGCTACACTGCTACATAAATGTAGACTCTAAAATATCACATATATGCTGTTGGTAACTACTAAAGTATGTGCATTCCTATAAACATTGCATATGTCCTACATGCCACTTCCAACTAGGCAAAAACACAAAATCAGTCCCATATTGATGGTGTTGCTGGATCCACCATCACTATCATATCCTAGAACTCCAACATTGGATGCATTATCTCATGATGTCCACTCTTTATCAAGGAATGCCACTACTCCAACGTATGCTCTGCAAAACTAAAGTCAAAGAAACAAGTTAGTTTATGATACACATAAAAGAACTATTATCAACACATCTAAATAGACATCATGACACATGTACATGGCTTCCTAGGCTTTGCCATAATGGTATCACCATCTCTACGGCCTCCTAATATGGTCCTCCTCATCATGACAATTTGATCTACCTCTTATGTATTATTCCTACCCATACTCACGGAATCAATATCTTGTACCCTCTACACTCTCGTCTTTACCTTCTAGCTCAAGTGTGCGCTCATCTAGACCTCAATTTATGCTAAAGTAGCTTCCTCCAGATGATTATAACTTATTCTCCCTTGGTCATGATGTCAGTTACCATTTAGTACTCATCTCATAAATTCTAGCGCCAACTCTTCCTGCACCCTCGGCCATCTTGTTTCGGTATATCATCCATCAGATCCTTCCTCTGAACCTCTCATCGACTATGATATCTGATGGGCCCTAAGCATCCCCAACATGAATTTGCTATGATGGCCAACCATGTGTTATTGATGCATGTATCCTATGGGTTCATAATGGGGGTACCCTCACATTTACTCAATACAACCTCTTTAACATAACAATGCTGGTAGGGTGGAAATGATGGTATCACCATATGAATTTATCACCCAAAGTGCATTCATTGACCCTACTAACAGCATAATTATCCACCTAAACTATTTATTTTATTTTGACAACTTGTGATGGCCTCTAAGTACTAGGCCATTGCTCCACATTATCTATGTAGGGATGTTATGTTTCACCTTTTTCTTAGATTGTTTCTTTGAATTGTTGACGAAACAGATAGGGTAACGGGCGTAGGAGGAATACCTGTTCAAATGTCGGTTGATGGGTTGTTGCACGCGTATGACTTCTGAATCCACAGCTGACCATGAGAGCTTCCTTTTGGCTAGGAGGAACTACCTGTAATGAAAGCAAGACCACCAGAAAGAATTAAACAATATGGGCAGTGAACTGCCTAGCGTGAGCTAGATCCGGGAAGTATGGTACTTCCTAGATGGCTGTCAGTCCACTATTTTAAACAAATTAATGCTGAAAACAAGGTAAATCCTATTGTTATTTTGAAATGATTTAGGTATCTCACTTAAAAACACAATAAGAAAACAGATCTAATCTAACAGGCTAAGCTAGAATAGAATCCACAGGTCAAATGGTTGGTTCTGGGTTCTGTAGGTCTGATAAAGGTCTCGGGTAGGTCACAAGTGAGTGAGGGTGAGGTAAAATTAGGTGGATAGGTCTCTGTTTAAGGCTGTGTGGGAAAACACAGAGACCGGCATCGGTCAGGGGTGACCGACCGCGGTTAGGTATAACCGGCGCCGGTTACTGTGAGATCTGGAAATGTCACAGAATGGGGTTTTGGTCTCCTTTGTGATTGCACAAAGGATTTGGTTGGTCGGGATGAGGTATTGGGTGACTGGAATAGGTTTTTATGAGGTTTTGATGGGTCTATGGAGGTACAAAATGTTGGAGATGGTCAATAGGGAGCAAGATAAACAATGGATGATAAAATAATGATAAAATGAAATAACTAGGAAATTATGATGTTGTAATTACTTGGATTTCATTCCTGAAAGTCTATGTGTGAGGATGGAAGTGCTGATGATGGGTTTGAAGGCTGCAAGTGATCACCAACTGAAGAAAAGCTTCTGCATGGGCTGCATGCACACTCCTCTTTGCTTGGATAGATCAGAATGTGGCTGGGATGGCTGTGCAGGAGAAGATCCTCAATCTCCTTCCTTGGATGTCAGTTCTTGCTGGAATTGGCTCTCTGAAGATGCGTTATCTCTGTGAAATTTCATTCTTGCTAGTCAAATTTCTCCTTTTTTTCCAACTGTTTTCCAACCTTGAGAATAAGGTTGTTTTGGGGTTAAAAGGGGTAACCGATGGCGGTCCGGCTTAACCGGCGATGGTTAGGGGAAACCGACGTCGGTCAAGGTGGGATTTTCTAGGTTTACTAAACTTAGGGAGATCCTCCTGATTTCCTCAGATCTTGTGTCATTATCCCATGGATTAGACTGGGAGCTTCTTGTGAGCATGTGGGAATGTGGTTAGAGGGAGTGTAGGCATTGATTTTTAGGGTTTGGGTAAGTCTTAGTTAGTTATGGTAACTTGCTAAGAATAGGTCTTAGGTTGAGTTAGCTTGGTGAGGTGTCTAAGTGAACTATTTGTGTAGATATTATTTAAATAAGATATTTAAATAATAAATATAGTGAGGATAAAGCATTAATTTAATTAAATTAATTAAATTAATATTAGTAGGGTGAAGGGGGTCATGGCTAGGTAGATGTAATAAAGGGGGGCTTATATGTCGAGGGACAAAGGGGGAGTGTGACCTAATTTTAGTGTCTACATTTTTCCCCTTTTTGTTGCGTAGCTTGTATTGGTAAGCGATGCTAACAAAAATAAGATGTGGTTGGCCCATGTGAGGGTGAAGGTGATCCCCCTCAAACCAGGAACTGACGAGGCAGCAGGCTGAAGCGGTGAGTGGTTTGATAAAAGGTAAATGTGAGGAAAAGGTAAGTGGGTGTAGGGGAAGAGGGTGAAAGGTCTACTCAGGTGATCTAGGTAATGGGTCAGGGTCAAAGGTAGTAACAGTCAAATGCACACACACGTATAAACTGCAGCACACTACCAGGTTGAAGAGCAGGAAAACTCTACATCGTCTAAGGTCGATAGGTTTATCCAAACAAGGGTGAAGTGAATCCGGTATCCAAGGTATAGGATAAGGTCAGGAAATACAACGTAGGTTAAGTGCAGGAACGTTTAGGTATGTTCCGGTACACCAAAGGTAGGGTCAGGATAAACGGTCATAGTAATAGGCTAGGTAAGGTCATTAGGTCAATCAACACAGGTAACAGTGCCACAAGGTATAGCGAACACATGAGGTCAAAGGTCACTAGCAATGGTCCAGGTCCAAATATCGAGATCACGGCATGGGTAAGGCCGAGGTAGGGGTAAAATAATAAGGCATCAACAGTGGACATGTGAGGAGGTTGAAGAAGGTGGAGGGCCAAGGGTGAACGTAAAGTGCTCCAGGTAGGTGTAGGGGAGGAAAAAGAAAGAGGAGGTAAGGAAAATGAGGTAAATGTGAGGGCAATGAGTACGCAGGGTAACCAACATCGGTTGGTATGAACCAATGATAGTGTAGGGGAACCGACAGTAGTTATCAAGGGCAACAGACTGGCAGTGGTCAAGGGTTAACCGATCGGTCGAGTCGGGTAGGGTATAAAAACTGGAAAACCCACGTTTTAAAATTCATTTGTGCATTGAAAAGAGAGAAAAAGACAAGAAGAGAGAAAAGAGGAAGAGGAAAAAAGAGTACGACAGAGAGCTGAGTTGGCAAGCCACATAGGTGAGATTGGTTGAGTGAGAGGTGGGGCCATGAGATCAGGTGGATGAGGTGATTGGTGGAGAGAGTTGGAGGTCAGTTTGAGGATGGGAGGCAGAGAGGGCTCAGAGAGGAGGTTGGAGTGTTCCACCATGAGTGGCTAGGATATGAACCTTTGTGGCATGGCAGAGGGAAATATGAGGTAAGCTCCATGGACCATAGCTTAATGATTTGATTGAGGGCAAAAGGGTAAGTAGGTTAACAATATGTAAGGTAATAGGAAGGGACCAGTGGTGGGCCAGGACAGGAGACGTCATTTGGACCAGGGATAGCTGGGTGGTCAGTAGGGGTCATAGGTAAGGTGAGAGGCTAGAGCCACAGATACAGTGTAGAGAGGCACGAGCCTCAGGTACAGGTATAGGAGGAGGAGCCCGAGCTGTAGATATTAGTAGATGGTGTGATGAGACCACCACAGACAGTCTCGAGTGAGGCCTAGACACAGTCTCACACGTATAGTGTTGAGAGTGTAGGTGGCCGGGTGAAGCCCAAAGGAGAGAGCAAAGGACATCTATCAGTGCATGGGGGTCAGCATCAGATGTCAGGGCCATCTAGTGGTAGATTGAGAGTAGCGAGCCACTGCTTCAGGGTCAGAGGGGACTGTCGACACTACAGATGAGGCAGATATGTTATAGCAGATGTGAGACAGTATATCACCTATTTTTGTATTGTTGGATTTTGGATGTATACCGGCCTGCGAGCCAAAGAGATATTGTATTTTCATTCATTTTTTGTACATGATACCGGCCTGTGAGCCGAAGACATTTTTATATTGGATATGCCTACAGCCGATGATGATTATTTTGAGATACATTTTATGTGATATGGGTGTACATGTATTGATTGGAGATACATTTATGTGATACGGGTGGACATTGTATTGATACACATTGTATATATGAGGAGATACATGATATTTGGTGATGTGTTAATGTGTTTATGAGATATTGGTTTATGGCTTGTGTTAGATGAGATATGGATTTGTTACTTTGTATGAGATGAGATATGGGTTTGTTGGTTTGATATGGATGGAAATTAGGTGAGTTAGGCATGATGGAGTCAGGTCAGTTTAGGCATGGATCGAGTCAGGTTGGTTTAGGCATGGATTAAGTCAGGTTGTTTAGGCATGGATTGAGTCAGAGGCATGGATGAGTCAGGTTGGTTTAGGCATGGATTGAGTCATGGGCATGGATTGAGTCAGGTTGGTTTAGGCATGGATGAGTTAGGTTATTAGGCATGGATGAGTCAGGTTGTAGGCATGGATTGATTCAGGTTGGTTTAGGCATGGATGTTCATTTTGGTATTTTGATAACAAATGGTAATATAAATGCATGAGATAGTGTAAAATGTGGAAAATGTTGGTTATGTATGAAAATGTGAAATAATATAAGTGGTAAAAGTTATGTGGTATATGGTTTAGATGTCGAGGTTTTTGATATGAACAGGAAATCAGGTAAAAGGTGGGGAAAATGGTTAGGGTAAAGAGTGGCCGAGCTAACCTTCCAGGTCCCCATGCCTTGGAAGTGCTGCCTACATAGTCCCAGTAAAAAGGGACCTCAGAATGATGTAGTTCTCCCATAAGCTAGGGAAGAATATGAAAATGAGTTGGTAGGTTTGTGGTCATGTTGTGGGTTTGGGTTTAATAGGTGGGGGTAGATGATAGTAAAAATGTTGCAGGTGAGGGTGACTATGGTGAAAGGGGAGGATGACCCCAAAAGGTAAGCGTCGAGGACCAAGTCCTGTATAAGAAGATCAAAAGGTAATGAAGAAGAGAAAAGATAAGAGGGGGCAAGAAAGCCACCCGATTGGCAAGGATCAAAACGTATGAAACACATCTATAGATAGGCTAATGAACGTAAGACCCTAAAGACATTACATGATTGATAATTCTAAGAGTGACGAATAGTCACATGATCACCAAATGTCATAGGTTCAGCAGGTCCCTTGAGGTATGAAGTGAAAAGACAATGGGTAAGGAGGTGCAGGTAATTGGGTCATAAAATGGGAAGTAGAATGCCTTGGGCAATAGAGCCAAGATCACAATAGGCAAGTCCATGATGAAAAAGCTTATTTTTCTTTTTCTTTTTGACTTTTTAGATAGACTGATCGATGTGGGAAGTCTATACGGGAGGAATATATGTCTCCTTGAGGTCTTCGCGAAGCTGATCGATGCGGGAAGCTTCTGAATTTTGATTTTTGAGAAAATAGTCCTCTTTTTGGAAAGACTATGTAGAGAGTTGCGAGCTTTTTATAGCTGTCCTTCGAGGGAGCAGTCTACTTATAGCGACAATTGAAGGTGGAAGATGTCCTTTTGAGGGATTCATCTTTTATATTGGAAGTTTGACTCAAGGAGTTGATCCCTTATTTTGGAAGATGTCCTTCTGAGGGATTCATCTTTTCTTTTCTTTTTGGCTTTTAAGTCATGGACGAGACTATAACAAAGCATTTGGTTCTTGTTGAGAAGGAAAGGGTGAATGACCATGGGATCTCATCTAAAAGAAGATGAAAAGTATCCATGAGAATCATGCCATGTGCAGAGCCGTGGTGCACATATTTAAGATAAGGAAAAAGGGTGACGGGTAATCACATGATTCTTGTTTAATCATTAGGGAGATGGATGGAGTGGATAGCGCTCAAGGGACGAGCCTATAAAGAGACACAAGGTGAGGTAGGACAACAAGTCAACAATAGAATGGTCAAAGATGTAATGCATTAAGGGGCTCAGGTTCGGGTTTACCCTCAAGCGAGGACAAACGATAGGCACCCGATCCATAGGTATGAGTTACGATGTATGGTCCAAGCCAATTAGGAGTGAATTTTCCCCATTTACTTTTTTCTGCTTTGGTTACATGTTGATTTTCTTTCAAAACAAGGTCACCAACTTGGAAGGTTCATTCATGAACACATTTTTCATAAGCACGTTTGATACGTTGTTGATAAACTTGAAGGTGATCCAGAGCGTTAAGATGACGTTCATCTAATAACTCTAGTTGTGCTAAGTGGCCCTGACGAAAGTCATCATTAGTAAGCATGTCATGGAGAGAAATGTGAAGTGAGGGGATCTGGACTTCGAGAGGTAGAACAGCCTCAGTACCATAGACCAGTGAAAAGGGTGTAGCCGCAGTGGAAGTGTGAATACTAGTGCGGTATGCCCATAGAGCAAAAGGAATGTGCGTATGCCAATCCTTCCCAGTATCGTCAACCACTTTCATGAGAATTTTATTGAGGGTTTTGTTAGTGGATTCGGCTTGGCCATTGGTTTGTGGGTAATAAGGTGAGGAGAAACTAAGCTGAATGCCGAAGGCATCGCAAAGTTTTTGCAATGTTTTGTTTTTGAATTGTTTTCCATTGTCAGTGATGAGGTGATGAGGGACACCAAAGTGACAAATGATGTGATGGTTAATGAACTCACATATTTTCTCAGCTTTCATGGAGATGAGTGGTATGGCTTCTACCCATTTTGTGTAGTATTCGGTAGCAGTTATGATCCATTGATGGCATTGGGAAGAATGAGGATTGATTTCTCCGACAAGATCCAAACCCCATTGAGAGAAGGGCCAAAGGTCACGAGCGACCTGTAAGGCATGACTGGGTGTATGATGAAGGTTGGAATGTTGTTGACATTTCACGCAGTGTTTGACATAGTCGCAACAATCATGGTTAAGGGTCGGCCAGTAATAGCCTAGGTGAAGAATACGCTTAGCAACAACAAGGCCACTAAAGTGACCTCCACATATGCCATCATGAACCTCCTTGATGGTATAAGGAATTTCAGAACTTGTGAGGCATCGTAAGAGAATACCATCAAAGCCATGCTTATAGAGGAGTCCCCCTAGGATAACAAAATGGGAGACCTTCTTAAGGAAGGCACGTTGTCCGTTACGGGTGAGATCAGGAGGTAAGATGGAGAGGGAAAGGTAGTCAGAGTATTGTTTATACCAAAGGTCACTCGGGTCAGGGGTGTCAGTTCTGATTGAGTAAACATTTTGGGGTAAATAAGAAGGTGAATGGAGGCATTGTACAGTGACAAATATTTTGGAATCGGTAGGGGAAGCGGGTATTTGGGAAGCTAAGCAGGCCATAGTGTCTGTAAATTTGTTGGTTGACCGTGGGATGGTTTGAAGGGTGTAACGATCAAAGGTGGTCAAAAGTATGTCTACATGATGTTTATACTTTTGAAGTATCTCGTTATGACATTGGTACATACCATTGACTTGGTTTATGACCAATTGTGAATCACCAAAGATGTGGATTGATTTGACATCGAGGGCATAGGCGGTCTGGAGACCTAGTACGAGTGCTTCGTACTCGGCAATATTGTTGGTGCATTCAAAGTCTAGTTTGAAAGACAAAGGCATGGGTTCTCCATCCAGAGGGATGAGGATAACACCAGCTCCACCCCCACACTGACACTTAGAACCATCGAAGAACAGTGTCATTTGGTAAGGGGGTTCATCCAGGGAAAGGGTAGCAATGGATTCATCGGGAAAGTAAAATTAGAGGGTTGGTCCCCAGCAATAGGTGCATCAGCCAGTTGGTCAGCGATAGCCTGGCCCTTAATGGAATTTTGGTGAATGAATTCAAGGTCAAGATCAGCTAAAAGCATAAGCCATCATGCGGTGCACTGATTTTGATAGGGTTTGGCATACATGAAGTGTAAAGGGTCGGTGTTGGTCACAACATAGGTTTTGTGGTTGAGTAGGTAATGGCGGAGTTTGGTGGCAACAAAAACTAAGGCTAAGAAAATATTTTCTGGGTGGTTGTATCGGGTTTCATAGTCCAAAAGAGTACGGCTTATGTAATAAACCACCTGCTCCCTATGTTGTTCATCACGATGAGCGAGCATGGCTCCCAAGGAATGATCGGTAGCTGATATGTATAGGTAAAAAGGTTGATCGTCTTTCAGGTGGAATGAGTACGGGTGGTTGGAGAAGGTATTGTTTTAGGGCCTCAAAAGCTTTGTGACAGTCATCATCCCATTTAAAGGAGACATCCTTCCTAAGCAGATGATGAAATGGTTGACACCGATCCGATAATTGTGAAATGAAATGGTGAATGGATTGTAATTTACCTTGCAGGCTATGGAGTTGTTTGAGGTTCATGGGTGGAGGCATTTCCAGAATGGCCTTGACTTTAGCAGGGTCAACTTCTATACCATGGAGGGAAACAATAAATCCCAGGAGTTTTCCTAAGAGAACCATGAAGATGCACTTTTTAGGTTGAAGGCAGACGTAATATTTAATGAGGTGATCAAAGATGGTTTTGAGGACAGTGAGGTGCTCAGCGCGCATTTAGATTTAGCCAAGAGATCATCCACGTAATCTTCCAATATGTGATGCATGATATCATGGAAGATGTAAGTCATAGCACGCTGATATGTAGCACCAGCGTTTTTAAGGCCAAAAGGCATGACTCGATAGCAAAAGGTTCCCCAAGGGGTAATGAATGTGGTCTTGTGCTGATCTTCTGGGGCAAGAAAAATTTGGTTATAACCCGAGAAACCATCCATGAGTGAGAGCATCTCGTGACCCACGGTAAGGTCAACCAGTTGATCAATACCGGGCAAGGGAAAGTCATCTTTCAGGCAGGTGAGGTTGAGGTCACAGAAGTCCATGCAAATGCGGAGTCCCCCTATTGCTTTAGTAACAGGGACAATGTTAGAAATCCAATGAGGATAATCAATGGGTAAGATGAAGGAAATGGAAAGAAGATGCTGAAGTTCTTCTTTGACGAGAAGAGCAATGTGAGGGTGCATTTTCCTCAGCTTTTGTTTGATAGGTTTGGCATCGGGAATGGTTACGATATTGTGGACCACTATGGTGGGGTCAATACCAGGCATGTCTACGTAAGACCAAGCGAAAGCATGGTTATGATCTCAGAGAAAGGAAGTGATGGCTTCCTGTTCAGCAGCATCTAAAGATTGTCTGATCTTTAGGATGTGCGGGTCATCCTGAGTATGAATGTTGATCTCAATAGTCGATTCATTCAACATGGTTTGCGTCTCAGAGGGTAACGACCGATGAATATATGAGTCTTCTGCACCAAGGTAGGTGAGTATGGATTCATCATCCTGACATTGAACGACGTTAATGGTCGGTGTGTCATCATCGATCATCTCAGGATACAGGAATGGGAGAGTGGAAGGGGCCTCACCTTCACATTGATAAGTCAAAGGCCCCAAGGAAATGGTGTTTATGAAAAAAAAAAGTTAGGAGGGATAGATTCAGGATCCATCGACTCCGTCGGTGAGGGTGGTGATGAAGGTGGAGAAGGGCTAGGGTCCTCAATGAATTCAATGTGGGCCTATTTGGTAGAAGGGTTGGGGAAGCCAATACCACTACGGTCATTATGTTTGTGGGTGGTACATGGAATAATGGTATGGTGACCTTGCTCGTAAAAGCCAAAACCAAAACCCTTCCATGCACAATGGTGTAGGAAGGTGTGGGTGAAACGGCGATTGGTAAGTGATTGGAAGTCAGTGGAAAATGGGTGGGGTTGTGATGGTGGTTCAGGTGTGTAGGTGGTAGTATCAAGTCCCCCATAGGTGAGACTAGTACGAAGATGAGGAGGACCATAAAGGAGGCATTCTCCTATACGGTGATCATAGCGAGGGTGTTGGTGAAGGCTTCCATACTCGTGTGGAGTAAGGAAGGTGTTGACACTATATAGGCGGTACTCCCCCAGAGTGAGGCATTGAAAAACACCTTCCAAGGGATCAGTGGTTGGTATGTGGGTAGCTGGTATGGACGATGTGTCAGAGGTTGATGCAGAGGTGGTGTTAATGGATTGGGAAGCTAATGGGTCAGCCGTGGAGGTTATAGCAGTGGTAGGCGTGGAGGAGGTATGTGCGGTGAAAGCAGTGGCTGTACTGGTAGGTGTGGGTGTAGGTGTAGGTGAAGCAGTATTGGTTGTGGAAGTAGACAACTTGACCGGTATGAGTACATCGTTGGGTCGGTAAAGCATGTTGCATGTTTTGAAAGGTGATGGGTCAGCTGGAATGGTATAAGTGTGTCCTTCATGTTCAAACTTTACACAATGATGCAAAGTGGAGGGAACACAACCCACGACACGGATCCAGGGTCTACCAAGCAACAAGTTATATTGGAATTCCCCCTCCAAAACATAAAACAATTCTGGAACAGTGCGGGGGCCCACACGAACATGAAGGATGACAGTGCCTAGTGTGGAGGTGATAGCATCATTGAATGAATGCAACATGACCGGATGTTTGTGCATGTAATTGTCAGGTATGCACATTTGAGAAAATGCATGGGATGAAATGATGTTAATGCTAGCACCTCCATCAATCATCACACGGCGTACCCGTATGTCATCAATGTGTACAGAGATGAAGAGGGCTGGGTCTGGGTCATCATTTTGGTATGGCGTGATCTCTGTCTCTGAGAAGCTGAGGGAGGCCACTTGGTGAACAAGGTGAGGTGAGGATGAAGGTGGTAATTTGGTGAGGGAGGCTACATGATGGGGTGTGATAATGGAGGCTACGGGTGTAGGGTCATTGGGTAAAACCTCGATAGATTGAAGAACCTCCATGATGGCTTGACGATGGGATTTTTGAGGTTTGGATGAGGTCATATAAGGACATTTTGAGTGGAGATTGGTGTAATTGTTTGAGCATGGTGTGATGTGTGACGCCATTAGAAATGGGGTATGTGGGGCCACAGATAGTTATCTTAGGTATGGGTGCAGATGGTATGTTGGGTATAGGATTGGTTGGTGGGTCAGCTGCCTTTTCTTTACCCTTCTGCACACATGTAGTGACATGTACCATGTTGATTTGAGGGAAATTTTCAAATGGAGAGGGTGTAGGGTAAGTGGTATAACGACATGAAGGGAAAAAACCTACTGGAGGAGAAAATCCCTGTGAGGTCAGTTGGGCGCAATGACATTTGGGTGGTGGCGTGGCAAGTTCTCTGATGTGAACCATGTTAATTTCAAATTTTGTGTGTGGTTCTAGGAGCTATGAGGGTGGAGGTTGTGGTTGTTGAGTGGGTAGTGTGGGAATGGGTGTAGGTGAAGCAGGGTCTTCATCTAGAAGGTCATCATCATCAAAGTTGGTTTCCGGTGGACACAATTAGATAAAGATGGTTTTCAAGGCCTTGCATTTCTCCACATCATGCCCTAGCACATGATGGTATGCACAAATTTTAGTATCATCAAACCCCTTTTGGCTTGGGTTTGAGGGGGACGTAAGGTCGAGTGGCGGTAATGTGATAACAAAAGTCTCGAGGAGGTTGGTTAAAATTTTGGCATAGGACCCTGCTAGTGGATCACAATGGGAAGTGAATGTGGGTTTGGGTGTAGGTGTGGTTGGTTGTCTGGGAATTATTTTTGGAATTGTAGGAAGGGGTCGAGCTATGGGTTTAGGTGTCAGTGTGGTTTGAGGTATCAGTCGGGTTCATTTGGGTAGGGGTATAGTAGATGGATGGGTAGGAGGGTGTGGGGTTGTTTTGACTACCTTGTTGTGGGGTAGTGGGGTTTTGTTTTTGGGTTGCACCTTCTTGGGTAAAGGTGATGTGGGTATACGAGGTCTAGAAGGAAAAGTAGATGGAGGAAGAGGGTGAGTTACCCATGGGGATAATGGGGGTGCTATGAAGGTAGATGACATAGGTCATGCTTGGGGTGTGAGGGACAATGACTGAAGTGTAGTAGGTAGTGAAGCAATGGCTGAAGGTATCAGAGGTATTGGTGGTAAAGAGACTGCAGGTGTGGGTATGAGTCATGTTGTGTGCCTGGGTAGGTTAGAGATTTGTGAGATAGGAATGGGTGGTTGTGTTATTGGGTTATGAATGGGTGAGGGGTGCTTGACCATGTTGGGTAGCTGAGGTCTTAAGGTAGATGGGACAAGTGTGGGTGTGATTGGTGTAGTAGGGGTATGAGGTTGATAAGTTTGTTTATTTAGTTTGAGTGTCAGAGTAGGTGTGGTTTTAACATTGGAGGATGTAGCTAAATCTAGTTTAATAGGTGGATGAGTAAGGCTGGTGGTCGGGGTGACCCCTAAAGTGGTAATAGGTTTAGTGGAGGTAAATGTTGTGGGTATGGGTTTGGATTTAGGTATAGGTTGGGTTATGGGTAAGGGTGTGGTGTGAGTGCTAACGGGTATCATGGAAGGGGCTGCGATAGTAGTGGTTGTATGTGGTTTGATGGGTGGAAATGTGCTTGGGTAGATAGTGGAGGTGTCATCGAGGGATCTCTGCATTTGTGTTGAGATAGGGAGTAAGAGGTGCCCCCATAACAAAGCTCTATCCACATACTCTAAGTGATCAGCCAAACGTGAGAATGGCACATTTGTGGGTGGAGTTGGTGAAGACCTAATGGGAATTCCCATAAAATGCATCTTAGAGATGGGGAATCAGGCTAGCTTCAGCTTCTGTGGGTAAGAGAGCTGAAAGTAGGTCTGTTGGATGTTGGGTAGCTGATGGAGAATGCTCGCCAAGAGGAAAAGGTATCTCCACCGGGTCTATGATGGGTGGAAGAGATGATGGGAGTTCCTCAATAAGTGGAGGAATAGGTGCTCCTCTATGGGTGGAGGAGGTAATGGGTGCTCCTCTAATAAGTGGGTGGAGGAGGTAATGGGTGTTCCTCTATGGGTGGAGGAGGTATGGTAGGTAAAGGTTTTCTAAGTGGAGAAGCTAGGGGTGAGATGGTCTCAATGTCAGTAGAAGACTCCTCCATAGGTGATGTAGGAGATGAAGGGTGTTCTTCTATTGGTGAAGGAACAGTGACGGTTGGTTCCAATGTGGAAGGAGGATTTCGGGCTAGGATTTCCTCTATGGAAGGGATGTGAGGTAATTGAGAGGTGACAGGTACCTCGTTAAAGATCGCATGAACCTCACGAGTATGGGTATCGTGAGTGGATGTCTCACCTGTTTGATTGGATGAAGGGGCATGATTGGGAAATGGTTTTTTAAAGATTTGTAGATTTTGGTTAGGGGTGGCGTTGGGATTATCCACAGTCAACTCACCTTTCTCGAGCATTTCCTGGACAATATTCTTAAAAGTGATGCAGTTGCCATCACTATGACCTTTCACTCGGTGATAGTTACAGAAATCTTGTTCCTTATACCATGTGGGCATGGGGCGAGTAGGGTCAAAACCAGTGTGTGGTTTTATGGGTGGAAGGGTGATGGCGCCAGCTTTGATAAGCTTTTCTAAGACAGAAGAGTAAGGTTCCCCAATTGGGGTATATTTTCACTGCTCTTGTCTGAATCGAAAAGCCTGAACGGGTGATAGATTAGATGAGGGTGTAGCCTGATTGGATGGATGAGCTGGGCCGGCCTTGAGTACCACTGTGTTAGCGGTACCTTTAGCCTTTGAATAATTGGTTGGAGGTTTGGAAGAAGAGGAGGTTTCATTCAACTTGAATGCCAAATTCTTATTTCGTAATTGGATTTTCTTCTCTTTGATGGCCCGAATCTCTAACTTTCGTGCCATAGTGAATGCCTCATCGAATGTTCTGAAAGTTTGGACCTGCAAGGTCAGGGAGATATGTCTGGCGCAAGCTCGTGTGAAGAGCTCGATGAGTTCAGTTTGTGGCAATTGAAAGGTAAGTTGATTGATCAGGTTGTGCCAGCGAGTGAAAAAATCTGTGATAGATTCATCCTCGTACTGACATGTGGAATATAGATCGGTCATGGTAACTTTCTTGGTGATATTGATAGAGAAATGATCCAAAAAATCTTGGGCTACCTGATTGAATGAAAATATGGAGTGTTTGGGTAACCCACTATACCAATCTAATGCTGGTCCAGTGAGGGACATGGGAAAAGTTCTCAAAAGTAAGGCATCATCATGAGCAATCAAATAACACCATGTTTAAAAGCGCAAATGTTGTTGTGGGTCTTCCTTACTATTGAAGCGATTGAATTTAGGCATTTCCCAATGCACAGGGTATGAACGGATGGGAATGGATGGGTGAATAGGGTCGTTGCAAATCTCATCGTAAGTAAGAGTGTTGTGGGAGCCATGAAACCGATGCCTCCAGTGTTTGCATCTTATCCATCATCAATTTAATTAGGTCATTGGTGGGTTGTGATGATTGGATGCCTCCTATAACGTGAGGAGGTTGGTTTTGGGTATATAATGGGTGTGGCATTCCAGTGTATGGGGCTACCATGTAAGGTGGTGGAGAAGAAGGTAATGAAATAGGGGGTACGTACCTAGAATGAATGATAGATGAAACAGGTGGTTGTTGGTAGTATGTATATGGGGGTGGAAGGGTCGTGGTAACCCTAGTGGCAATAGGGGCTAATGATTGTGGAATAGAAAGAACTACGTTCTGAAATGGGGTAGGAGTCACCGACACTAGAGGTGGTAATGTAGCTATGGGTATGTATGAGACATTAGGGGTGGATGAGGTCATGTTTGGGGTAGTCACCGAGGGTATGGTGGATGTAATGGGTGCTACAGAGGTAACAGATGCGACAGTCATAGCGGGTATAGGACCTAACTGTGAAATGACTGGGGGTAAAGTGGAAGCAGGCAGCACTGAGCCAGATGGAGCTGATGCAGAAGTGGGTGTGAGAGTCAGGGGGATAGATACGGGCATGCCATATATCAACTGACCCGAGGCATCTCGAGTGGATGAATGGGAGAGGTAAAACTGCAAGGCAACAGGGTTCTGGTCAAGGAGTCGTGTGAACTCCTCATCTCCGGTAGCGATATTAGTAGGCTGGATAGGATCCATGGCTGGTGATAAAATAGAGGGTGGTGAAGGACTAGGTGGGAGTGGTTGGCAACTGGCATGGAACACGAGGGTGTTCACTTGTCTTCGGGTCAGTACCATGTGAACCAGTACTGATCAGGTGGGGCTGCTTCTCTGTAAATGGTACAGAGAACAACAAGAGAAAAAATGGATGAAGTAACAAATGGTGGGTGGAATGTGAAACAGGATAACCAATGCCGGTTAGGAAAAACTGACGTCGGTCAGGGGTAACTGCTGCCGGTCACTGTAGAAAATAGGCAGTGAGTAAACAGTGAGGCAGAAGGCAAAATCTGACAAGTATGCCAAATCTGGGGATGTGTAAAATGTTAATGGCAAAAAATGACAATGACAGAGACTGTGGAAAGTGGAAGAAAGTGAAGTGAAAATGTCCTTTTGAGTAGGTTAGCAAAAGGACCTGGAACTGATGTCAGTTGAGTTTAACCGATGGCGGTCAGAGGTAACCGATGACGGTTACTGTGAGATTGAAACAGTGATGAGAAAAAGTGGTTGTGAATTAGAATTTGATGTGGAATCAAACCCAGAATTCTGGGAATGATGGTGATATGGCCCAAGCACACTTAGAAGAAGCCAAAATACACTAGCTATGATGAGGAGTGTGCGAGGAAAGACAAAAAATAATGATCAAAAGCTCTCACCTCAAAATGCAAATCAAGCAGAACACTAAGAAAGAATGTTCCTAGAGTGCCTATTCTATTACGTTTGTTCAGCTTATGCTATTTATGTGGACTGACTGTTATGAACAGAACAATAGAATTTTTTGGTGAGGAAGGCTTCCTACAAAGAAAGAGTTCTAAAGGGTGAGGTTTCAGGAATGTTATGGTGGGGGCGGGCTTTGCTCTGAAGTATGACTCGACAGAGCAGTGAGCTGGGTGCCCACTGTGTCATGATCATGTGATCACCTACAGCTTCTTCCAGGTAAGATGTTGTTTAAGAATGTATGTATTTGAATTTTTGTGTGGTTTGGTAAGACTCAGAGAAAGAGAAAAGGATAGAAGTGCTTTTCTATGATTCGTTTGTCAACCATCAGCTGGTAATGACTTCCAGCATATAGGTTGCCCTCATTTAATGTGAGCTAATGCAGAAAATCAGAATGGAATGCAATGATTTTAAACCCAAATCGAAAATGTGAAATTGGATGACACAATAAGATGAATAGGAAGAGGGATGCTCTTTCACTAAAATGCAGAAAACATGAAGAAATGATTCTTTTTAAATACACCAAAAGAAAAGTTTCCTTTAGAGCAAATAGAAAGAAGGAGTGGATTACCAGGGAAGAAAATTAGTGTGTACACTTTTAGAAGGGAAACAAACACACAATTTTTTCCTAGGAATGAATGAAATGCAAGGAACCCTAGATGGGTCCCACCGGTGTGCCAAAATGTTTCACCTTTTTCTTAGATTGTTTCTTTGAATTGTTGACGAAACAGATAGGGTAACGGGCGTAGGAGGAATACCTGTTCAAATGTCAGTTGATGGGTTGTTGCACACGTATGACTTCTGAATCCACAGCTGACCGTGAGATCTTCCTTTTGGCTAGGAGGAACTACCTGTAATGAAAGCAAGACCACCAGAAAGAATTAAACAATATGGGCAGTGAACTGCCTAGCGTGAGCTAGATCCGAGAAGTATGATACTTCCTAGATGGCTGTCAGTCCACTGTTTTAAAAAAATTAATGCTGAAAACAAGGTAAATCCTATTTTATTTTGAAATGATTTAGGTATCTCACTTAAAAACACAATAAGAAAATAGATCTAATCTAACAGGCTAAGCTAGAATAGAATCCATGAAGGTCAAATGGTTGGTTCTGGGTTCTGCACAGGTCTGGTAAAGGTCTCGGGTAGGTCACGGGTGAGTGAGGGTGAAGTAAAATTAGGTGGGTCGGTATCTGTTTAAGGCTGTGTGGGCAAACACAGAGACTGACTTTGGTTAGGGGTGACCGACCGCGGTTAGGTATAACCGGCATCGGTTATTGTGAAATTTGGAAACGTCACAGAATGGGGTTTTGGTCTCCTTTGTGATTGCACAAAGGATTTGGTTGGTCGGGATGAGGTATTGGGTGATTGGAATAGGATTTTGTGAGGTTTTGATGGGTCTATGGAGGTACAAAATGTTGGAGATGGTCAATAGGGAGCAAGATAAACAATGGATGATAAAATAATGATGAAATGAAATAACCAGGAAAGTATGATGTTGTACTTACTTGGATTTCATTCTTGAAAGTCTGTGTGTGAAGGATGGAGGTGCTGATGATGGGTTTGAAGGCTACAAGTGATCACCAACTGAAGAAAAGCTTCTGCATGGGCTGCATGCACACTCCTCTTTGCTTGGATAGATCAGAATGTGGTTGGGATGGCTGTGCAGGAGAAGATCCTCAATCTCCTTCCTTGGATGTCAGTTCTTGCTGGAATTGGCTCTCTGAAGATGCGTTATCTCTCTGAGATTTTGTTCTTTCTTGTCAAATTTCTCCCAATGTTTTTCCAACTTGCTTCCAACTTCCAACCTTGAGAATAAGGTTGTTTTGGGGTTAAAAGGGGTAATTGACAGCGGTCTGGCTTAATCAACGATGGTTAGGGGTAACCGATGTCGGTCAAGGTAGGATTTCCTAGGTTTACTAAACTTAGGGAGATCCTCTTGATTTCCTCAGATCTTGTGTCATTATCCCACGGATTAGACTGGGAGCTTCTTGTGAGCATGCGGGAATGTGGTTAGAGGGAGTGTAGGCATTGATTTTTAGGGTTTGGGTAAGTCTTAGTTAGTTATGGTAACTTGCTAAGAATAGGTCTTAGGTTGAGTTAGCTTGGTGAGGTGTCTAAGTGAACTGTTTGTGTAGATATTATTTAAATAAGATATTTAAATAATAAATATAGTGAGGATAAAGCATTATTTAATTTAAATTAATTAAATTAATATTAGTAGGGTGAAGGGGGTCATGGCTAGGTAGAATGTAATAAAGGGGGGCTTATTTGTTGAGGGACCAAAGGGGAGTGTGACCTAATTTTAGTGTCTACACTAGGATATGCCACAAAAATATGCCACCTTAATAAACCCCAATCTAGAAACAATACAAATACATCCTATTAGGATTGACTTATTGAAAAAAATATGAACACAAAACATTAGAAAAAGACATACATTACCATTAATGAGGATTAATTCTCTCTTTGAGTGAAAAGGTAAAGAGCACTCCATTAACATGGGTAATGTGTTTTGAGTAGAGAGGAAAGCATGCAAGTGGTTGTGTGGAGAAACTTGTATGCTACCTTAATGTCTTGTGTGGAGCAACTTGTATGCTATCTTAATGTCTTGTGTGGAGAAACTTGTATGCTACCTTAATGTCTTGTGTGGAGCAACTTCCTATTGTGCCTAGATGCACCATTTTATGGCCTTTAATCCAACTACATCTAGGTATCATTTTAATTCTTTTATCCTTCATTAATCTTCTTACCTTTTGAACCTCACCCCACATGCACATTTCTGCATAGGTGAATGATAGAGGAACATAAGTTTCAAAAAATTGAGGATCCAACTCAAAAATAAGAGATGTAAATAATTGTAATCGTAATTTCTTATGTGTTCTATGAATTTAAAGCTAAAGTTGAAGTAGTGATGGGAAAAATTTACGAGGAGAAGAGGAGAGATGAAGGGAATTGAGGGAGGTGAATTGTAGATTGAGAGATACATACCTCTCTGAATTGTTGAGCACCAAGATTCTAAAAATGAATCCATTATAATTGCATTCATGTTGTATAATTACATTTGTTTTTCATACACTAGGAATCGAGTTGACTAGATTGTTTAGTTTTAATTATATGTGATGTGAAATTGCAATAGACTTGACCTACTTGCACTAATAATATTGAAGTCTTTGATAGGTAAGATCCTATCTATAATATAGGTTCAACCTATAATCCGGAAAAAATTGAAGTCTTTGATCAGTTCCTATGTTAAATTGTTTTAGTTTAGGATAATATAGGTTATTTTTCCGAGTGAGTCATTAAAGAAACTCGAAAACACTTGAAATAACTATTTCATACCACTTGCATATTTAAAATAGCATCATAATTTTTATATAGATTTATATATAAAACATATTAATATACATACATACATACATATAGTTAAATAAACAAATAATAATATTCTATATATTATTAATGATATATAAATAACATTATTTTGTATTTTTGAAGGACAATATAAATATTTCATTTATTACTAAAAAATCTATTTTAATATAAATTATAATTTTTTTTATTTCTTCAAGAATAAATACTATTACAAATTTTAAAATTTTAAAATAGTATAGTTTTAAGAATAACGTTGTACTATATTATTTATGTTTTAGTCATATGAAGGTATCTCTAGTCAATGATGTTAAGTGGTTTATCAAGGCACTAGCAATTGGGCCTTACACAAGCAGGAAAAACACATTTTTTGAGAAAATGTGGGAGTAAAGGGATTTTTCTACAAACATAAGAAGTTCCATATCTCTACATCATGATTTATATTTCCCGTCGCATAAGGCACAATGTACTCTTATTCAATGCATCATTGAGACAAGCTTTATCCATATTTCCTACATTTTTCAACACATGTTTATCCATGATAGGTGACACATTCAAATCCTAAACCTACAATATTGGAATCTAATATTTCAAGGGAGATAATTGAACAATGAATCTTTTATATGTAGTGGAATCCATCCAAAAGAACAAAAACTTACAAATCATGTAACCAAACTTGTATCGTTTTATATTTCAAGTGGGCATATCCAAAGCATTATAAATCCTCTAATTGAATGTTTTAGGTGGGCCTCTCCAAAGTGTAGTAAATCCTATTTAAAAATTTGAATCCAAAAAAATGAATTTCCAAATTCCAAGCTCAAAAAATACAATCCAAGGAATCAAGTAGATGAAAAATTAACGATGTAAGTGGAATTCAATCCAAAAGAATAAAAAGTTTTTTCCTTTTATATCATGACCGAGATAGTAACTTTGGAGTAATACCTTATTGAAAGCTAAGTTTATAATAGAAAAATGATAAACATTGATATGATAACTGCATACTAAACAAATGTGAAAAATAATATGGTCAAGAAGTATATAAAAATGGTGAGCAAAGGCTAATGACAATGTACTCAAAAAAGTCATTCTAAACAACAGGAACAAAGGAAACCTTGTAGGAAAATACCAAAGCAATGATCACTGTTACAACCACCATCTACAATAGCATTGCATCACAAAAATGGGCATTATTGATTTACAATTTTTATAACAACACAATGTGACCCAAATGATAGTTTAAGAAGGAGCATTACCTTACCCACCACCTATCATCCTTTTAGCAATAAAAAATGACTCATTCATCATAGACAAAGTCATTATTTATTTGTAATATTTTTTAGTAAAAAAATATAGCCTTCTCATCAAAGAAATGGGAATTATTGATTTACAACCTATTTAACAACAATAAAATAACTCGCTTATCATAGAAATGGGCATTATTGGTTTGAAACTTTTTTAAGGAAAAACAAATAGCCAAAATGAAAATTCAAGTAACACATAGTTGTAAAGAATAGAAAGAGATCTCCCAACCATGCCTCCTCATTCTCAATGATTATTATTACTCACAATCCCCAAGTTTCTAATGCCTAATCATTGTAAAACTAAATTTGAAAGTAATGCAAGATTCCAACATTGCCTAAAGTTGGAAAATACCCCTACATGCATGAATTCACAAAAAAATCACAATAGTGCAAGGTGGTTCCATTTTACTATGAGTTAAGATTTTCTAATGATGAATTTCCAGTGTTTAATGTGCAGTGAAACCATTTTCATTGTAAATTTAATAAACTAATAAAATTAATTCACACAAAATCATAGAAGTAAACAACAATCAAGAAATTTTATCCTCATGGTATCCAATAATTTGCATGATTGTAATTTTCCTCACACATTTCCTACCAAGTAATAATTTTTCAATCTCCATTAAACATTCATGTCATTTTGCAATTCCTATACTTTCATCTCCTCCTCCAACTTTATAGTCCCAAGGTGTAGAGCCATTCTGAAAACAATGAAATGTCATGACTCTTTCATGGTATTATAGAATATGGCATTAAAAATGACCAATCGGTGTAGCTAGGAAGTGATGCATAACATAAAATATAATTTCATCAATTCAAAAGTATGATCAAGATCTCCAAACACTCAAAATAATTTTAAAAGATGAAAATAAAACCTAATTACTTCGTACCACTACACGTTTGCACCATGCACCTTGCTATGATGGAAGCATGTTTTAATAGATTTATTCACTTAGCATCAGTTTTATTCTCTTGAAGTACATTTTCTGTGTTTCAAATGGTGGAGCTAGTTCACATCTCTCACAACATTTTCTCTTCCGACATCCTTGGAGATAAACTTTGTTCAATCATGCCAATCGCTGCATACACAAGTTCTTGACAACTTAACAGTCGTTCCAAGGGACACACTGAACAACCAAATGCAACCCCCAACTTTACAAAGGAGTTTTTACTTCTCCTCCATCATATCATTCAATCCAAATCATGTATTTCAAATTTATCCTGCTGGTTTCATCTCCCATGACAACATCTCCAATATTACATAGATATCTTGTGTTTGCGAGTGTGATTTATCTGCTACAGAAAAATCATGTATCTTTTTATAGACCTCAATCTAACCACATCCAACTATATTTTGTATTCATATGTCTTTTAATTATTTCCTCAATTTTTGAGCATCATCCCACCTACCTTCTTTTGCATAAATTTTCAGCATAAAAACATAAGGTACAATAATTCTAGGATCATGTTGGCATGTGTGTGCTTGTGTTGTCATTGATTTAAAAGGTGCAAGTACATTAATGACAAAGCTTTATGAAAAGGAGAGAAAGAGGAAGCTTTTACTAATGATGACATGGGTAGACAAGTAGTGGCATGGTTGCAAGAGTGAAGAAGGTGAGATTTTATTGTCCAAGTAGGCATAATCAAGAGGTCTAGTCATCATAGGTGATGGAACATGAAGGTTAAAGATGCATGGAGGATTTTTAAGAATGGTAGAGGAGTGAAGAGAATTTTGGTGATGTTTTGAGACACTCATATAGGTCTTAGAAGGTGATTGCAAGGTGGTGAGCAGGGTTTGTATGTCCTTCATCTAGACCTAGTATAGGTGCTTAGTGGCCTAATGGAGTATGAAGATAATTTGTAGAGGTGTGAGACATGTTGTCTTAAGGATGTTAGGATATTTCAAAAATATTTGAAGCAAAGTTATGGTGTTTATCTACTCTTTCTAAACCTAAACTAGACCTGATTCTCTGACCTAGCTAGGTAAGTCATGGTTGTTTAGATGATGCAGAGTCAAGTATGATAAGGTAAGAAATTTGGAAGATGAAAGAGGTTTTCCTAGAGATGTGGGAAAAATTTCAAGTTGGTATGTTTAGAATTTTGCAAGACATGAAGTTTTTAGCTCTACTGAGTTCAAGAGAGTTGTGACGTGACTTTTTCTAGACCAATAATTTCATGTTAAAAAAATATATACTTTATTTCAGTTTCTTTTGTCATTTTTTCTCTATTCTCTCTTTTTTTACAAGTTTGAAAGCATAGTGATATTAAAAACAAAGAATGAATGTATGTCCTTGATTGATGATCCTAGAGAACTGTGTGTCAGTGGTTTTTTGTTCCTTATAGTAGCCTACAATGTTTCTTTCTTCCAATTGAATGTTCAACTAATTTTTTTATTATACGTGAACTCCAATTTTTCCTACTCACAACAATAACCCTCTCTCCTAATTCCTCTCACATATCCCTGATCACTGAATTTTATTCCATTTTACCCCATACAAGCACTTTTCCATAGGTTCGTTGAAGTTTTTGTATGTGATCTTCCACCTATTTTTCTACCCAATAACATTTAGATAGAATTAACATAGTTACATTAAATAATTAGAGCCTTCCCATATAGAAGAAGGATAGGCATAGCCCTATGAGTACGGGTAGAAACACATAATTATCCATATGATAAATTATTTAACCAATATTTTTGTGTGACTCCACTGGGGAGAGATATGCCCTTGTACACCCATATAGATCTTTTATTTTATTTTTTAAATTCTAAATACCAAAAAAACTATATATGATCAAAATCCTTTTTGCAAAGTGTATTGAGAAATATGTAATTTTTCAAGTTTCATCCTTTTATGAACACAAGAGGAAAACTTGCATAAAGAAGGTACACCTAAGCTGATCACATATGTGGCATTGTTGACCCCACATTTAGGAACAACAAAGGGATGATTTTAGAATTTTTATTTTACCAGTAAGAAGTTAAGTTACTTGAAATGATCCTAAAATTCATACTAAAGAACTAGTTACAAAACCACTAGTCTTAATTCCACAAGAACAAGAAAGAAAATAACCTAAAATGGAAGCACAAGCACCAATACCATGGGCACAAAACACTGGTTTATTGGCTCTAGCTCCACCATTCCATGAACTTCCACAAGGATCAAGAAATAAATTTATGATATTCTATGGAGATGTAAATCAAATTCTTGATGATCATATCATATCCTTCATCACAACCTATGCCATCCTTATAGTGCAACATGAAGATTTTGTAGTGTGGGTTGTTTCATCAAAACATTGCAAGATGTCACGTAAAAATGGTTCTATGGTTCTATTATTTTCCTCCACACTAAATCTATGGTTGGGGTGGTATGAAAATTAAGTTTGAAGAAATATTCAAGACTGTCAAAGATTTTGATTCCATCCTTTCACAAATTATTTAAATGAATAAATAAACACAAGACTCCATTAGAGATTTCATAAAAAACTTAAACAAGCTAACCAACAATATTCCCACCACCATCAGAATTCCTACTGAAGATGTTTTTTGTGAATTCTCAATTTCTTGAAGTGAGTTTCCTCTTATGAAGAGTTCAACTAGGATATTTGGACCATGCTCAAGAAATTGTTGTTGAGGTGGAAGATGACCTCATCTTTTAAAGAAAGGTCAAAAATCCTTTAACGAAAGATAAGACCCAAATTTCCAAAGATGAGAGAGCTGATCAATTGTTACAAGAGTTGGAAAATGACTTGACAATGATGAGTAAATAAGTTTCTCAATGAGTAGCTCAATTTTTTTTTAATAGGAACCAGATTACAAGAGCACCCCGAAGGCTTGCCATGGAGGATATGCCGGTCAATGCAATATACAAGATCAATGATGATGATGAAGAAGAAAATTTTGAATCAGAAGTTAAAAATGAAGGAGAAGAAGAATGTTCTTAGATCGGATTTGTGAATACATACTTGATGATGAAGAATCCACATATAGTTATTCCTATACAATATTCACTTGATCACAAAAGGAGAAAGATGGCTCTTCCTTTCCTTCCCAAGATAAGAAATTGTATCCTCAAATGGTGAATCTGTAAAAAACAACAAGAAAATGAGGAACATCGAAGTCCACTTCCATAGGTTCAGCTAAGAAGAGTCATGAGTCTACTTCAACAAAGAGTCTTTCCAGCTCCAAGAGTTAAGTTTCATTTAATTTCCCTTGAAAAATATTTTTTTTTGTAAATCCTAATAACATTCATAACAAGGCTTCCGCAATCTCTGATGTTCCTACCACTTCCTCACCCTATATATCATTGACAATTTTAGAAAATCAAAATTCCATATTTCTGAATATGAGTACTTTTAGTTCCCCATATTTTGGCACTCGGTTCAAAACTCAAACACCTAAAAATATGGGTAGTGATTTTATTTATATATTTATTATAATTTATTCTTTCCCAAACTATGCTCATATATAACCGTAATGTACTAATAATATTATATTTTCCATTATGTTTATTGAGGTGACATACCCCTTGTACAATGTAACTAAACTTAAATTAATTTATGAAAAATTCATTCATTAAGCCACCCAGGCCTCACCCCTGCCGTATGTTTTTATAATAATTTTATTCCAAAATTTACACTTTAACAATATAAATCTACCTTATCCCTTGATTAAAACAAAGTACCATTTTCTCAAAATTTACATATTTAATTCATTTAATAAATGCCACATTTTAAGATTGAGCCCACCATGGTCAATTAGGAAATTCCTTTAGGTCATGTTGTTTTGCACTTGTTAGCTTATTTCCCAACATATTTAATTTACACCCGCAACTCCCCATGCTTCCTAGTTAAATCCCCTAAGTCCCATTTTAAATTAAATTTTACCCAATAGCCAAAATATATATCTATCCCACCAATTTACAGTTGTAAGATTTAATCTATTCCCTTGGATTCTTTTATTCTCAACCCTAGATTTTAGGGATATCCCACAACCCTAATCCTCACCTTTATGTTTTCTCCTTTTTACTTTTGGTTTACTTATTTTCTCCTCAATTGTGTAGGTTGAACTAGGGAGGAAGAAGAGGGCCATGGAGGCCATTTGGGAGCTTCATTTTCATAATGATCAAATTTTAATGGATGAGCAATACCCCTTATCATTATTATTGAATTTATATTTTAGATAAGTGGTTTGTACGATATTTTTTTCCCTTTATTTCCACTAACCAGGGTTTCAGTTTTTTATTTCCTTTATGCATATATACATATACATATACACATATACATATATACATGTACATGCACACACACACACACACACACACACACACACACACACACACACACACACACACACACATACATATACATATACACATACATACATACATACATACATACATACATACATACATACATACATACATATATATATATATATATATATATATATATATATATATATATATATATATATATATATATATATAAAACAAAGTAGGTCAAAATTTGTAGGTCAAAGTATGGCTAATAGTGCGAAGTTTTGGACAGGATGGCATGACTGCAGCAGTGGTTGGTTTGGTGAGGGGAGAGAGTGGTGTGGTCAAGGCTACACCATGGGTGACTATGGTGTGGCCATGGCCACACCACACTATGGTTTCAAAGTATGGAAAGTGGGGGGGCAGCGTGGCCATTTTCCCCCAGATGTGTTTTATTTACTATTTACCCTTTGTTAATAACTATATGACACAACCGATTCCTCTTTACAATATAAAACTATTAAATCACACACACACACACACACACACACACACACACACACACACACACACACACACACACACACACACACACACACATATAATACGTTTAAATGTTTGGGCGTTAAGGGGGTAGTGATTATGATTTCAGGTTTCTAACATTTTCTCACCATTATGTATATATCTAAATATATGAGATGAAATATATAGGTGTGTGTGTGTGTGTGTGTGTGTGTGTGTGTGTGTGTGTGTGTGTGTGTGTGTGTGTGTGTGTAAAATGTATAAAAGGTATATATATGTATAAAATGACATTCCTTAAATCTGGTTTAAAATAATTAACCGGGATAATAAGGATGGAAAACATCATGAAAAATAATCTTATTAAAAGTCCTTTCTTAGTTTCTTTTAAGAAAATAACTCTTAAGAATAGAAGAATGGTGCAATAATTTCAAGAGTAAAGGATAGATTAAAATAATTAACACTTTTGGGCACAAAATGGAAGAAATTTAAACTAAAAGGAATTTCAACCATAATCTTTATTGTGTCTTTCATGTGACTAAATTTCTTGAAAATATAGGGAGGATATTTAGATAAATCTATAACATAATTATTATATTCCTATTCTCAAAGTCTATGAAAATGAGAGTAAGAATTGTAACAAATCTTCTTTTTTATCTTTGATATTACAAAGTTGAAAAAAAAACCATTAACACTTCACATTTCAGTACTAAGATATGCTTAGAAATATAAAAAAATATGCTTTCTTTATTTCCACAACTCATACAAGTAGGACATCATTTGATAACACAATGAACTAATAAGTGAAAAATCCTTTCTCTCAATACAATAAGAAAAACCAATAGATCAAGTGTAAACAATTTAAGTTACTCAACCTACATCCATTCCTTCAAATATTCAATACAATACAAATGAAAAATAAAACTCCCAATCCCATAATCCAAGCATTACAATATTATTTTCAATAGATGAAAGTGTACCAAAAAAATTCCATTAAACAAGGTTTACAAAACATTCAACAAAATCAAGGATAGGAGTCCATTACAACATGTAGAACTAGAACAAGTATACAATATGCAGGTCCTTTAGCAAGATAAGATAAAATGACACAACATTTCAAGTGCAATGATTCAAGCCTCATCCCAAGATAGGATAAGACTTAACAATTATTACAACATAAATACAAATGCATACTAAAATGCAAGAGGGCAAGCGTCCCCTAAATGGGGAACAACATGAAAAATTTTCCAATTTTTTTCTTCCATGCTCCAAGTGTATTTTTAAAAACTTCCACACCATAAGAGAGTTTTCAAAGAACAAGAGAAAGGCTCTCGGTTTCCTCCCAACCAAATGGAATCATCACACACCACCATCTCCACCAAATGGAGGACATACTAGCCTCCCTCCAAGCCCATGGGAGAGAAAATAGATGCCTCAAGTTTACACAAGTAAAGTGAGACAAAGGGTGACAATCACAGATAAAAAATTTCAATACAAAACAACCAAAAGAACACCAAATTCACAAGAGGATAACTCCATGTTTTCCCCAAAGGGGAACAATGGCAAGGATCCCTTAACAAGCCATAAGTGTGTACCACACCATAGGAATACTAGTAATAATTTCCATATTACCCTCCTTATCTCTCTTTCTCAAAATTCCGTCTTTATCTATCCATCCCAAGCACCAAACCTCCTCCTTGTAATGCTTTTCAATCGCATGACATGATTTCCTGTGTCAAGGATTGAGAAGATAAGGTCCAAACCATATGTAACAGTCATTCTTTCACATCAAACAATATGAGGGGTGGAAAATAAAATAAATACCATCATGGATTGCCCATCAATCCATGTGGTGTAAGAGGGGTATTCCCTCCCTCTTCCCAATAAATTCCAAAATCCACCACAAAACATAGGATGGATGGAGAAAATGTAAGGAAACAAAAATTAGATACGAACACACCCACCAATAAACATACAAAGGATACAAGAAATCAATTGACAACCATCTTTCTTTATAAATCACATCATACTAAGAAATAAAAAAATGAGAGGCATGAAGGCCTACCTCAAAAGCCATTACAATCCAAACTCTCAAAACAATCCAACAATTCAAGCTCCAAGCTCGTAAGCTCCAAGCTCTCTCCAACTCTCATAGTAAAACTGAGAAGCCCAAAACAGTCCATACCCCTCTCCATGAGGAGGTATAAAAAAGAATAAACAAACATTTGCAATCCCCACAAATGAGAGGGTGACATGTGTCACCCATCTCATCCTCCAAAAAAATATTTCCAAAAAATTAATGAGCATAAAACAAAACACATTTAGGAGGTAATCTCCCAAATTTCCTAAAAAGGCTAATAAGCCAACACACTACAACTTTTAAGAAAAACACAAAAAACAACCACATCTTACAATATGGTGACATGAGAGGCGTTCAAATGGGAGGAAAAATCCCATTTGGCCTTGAAAAGAG
Organism: Taxus chinensis; assembly: GCA_019776745.2. Lineage (NCBI taxonomy): Eukaryota > Viridiplantae > Streptophyta > Pinopsida > Cupressales > Taxaceae > Taxus > Taxus chinensis. The sequence continues at coordinate 186,895 of JAHRHJ020003019.1, read as the reverse complement.
ACCCCCATACCCATAGGTAGGGTCCAAGGGGCTCCATTTCTATGTAAGGGGAGACCCCCAAAGTGAAAAGAGGTCCCTTACAAATACCACATTTAGCCCAAATTCGAGATTGGGTAAAGTGGCTCAAAGGAAGAGGTGGTGGGCCCACCCAAATGATGAATTAGGTGGTCTCAAACCACTAACAACAATATTAATTAACATAAAACATCTCTAATGCATGTAGGGACCATTAGGTCCCTAAATTAACTTATCACAAGGCTTAAACAAATTAAAATTAACATAGATACAATTAAGGAATCACCAATGGTGTCCAAACATGAATACGCCACAAACAAACAAGGCTACACAGAATATCATGCATGGCTAAAGGACTTGGCCCAGTCAACCGCTTGTGTAACTTGAGGATGTAACTTTTAAATCCCACGTTCTCCTTTGTGACCTGTAATCTGCACACTCAATTCAGCACATTAAAACATACCTTTCTCGATAAATAATAAATCAAAAAACTAATCCAATATAACGAAAACCAAATCAATCATGGATAATCATTCCAACTATACAATAATCGATAATTATTTCACTTATGATTGACAATCCAAATCCAGAAAGAAACCAACATCTAAATGAGATAATTATCCAAAATGTCACATATGTTTCTAAAGTAGATCAGAACATGGAATTCCTCTAAGTTATTCCATGATAACATCCAAAGTAGAATCATCATAATTAATTGTCACAATATAAAATAAAATCCTCATTCATCCATCATATATCTAGTAAAATCCATCTAAGCTACATCCTGTTAGTATCCATAATAGTGTGGGTACAAGAAACTAGCAATATGTATCACAACATTTTATGGGCACAACGTACCTCAAACGCCATCTATGTCACAAGAGTAATTTATGACGAAACCATATAATGATTAAATAGTATTATATCAATATCAATAATTTATTCCATAAGATTTTTTAATAATAAAATAACTCAGGAGGATGGTGGGAACTACTGTACTTGAGTAATCATCCCAAACAACTTGAGAAACTCATTCAACATATCAATGGAAGTAGTTATGTTTCATGTCCTACACATTCCATCACCAAATAACTACCTTATGTCAATCAATCCTCTCTATCTATTAATTATATTTCTTCCATAATCTCTACCTCTAGGAAGTTATAACCTTTCTATATTGCCTTGCTGGTGAATGGGTAAAAATTGAACAATTACATCATTGAATCGAGTGGTTTGGAAAATGTCATACCTAAAAGTTTTTCTAAATCCCTTATCCTCTCCCTCTCTCCTACCTCTGTACATTGTATCTCTATGGAAAGGAAATAAATTACCCTTATGGGATAAATCAAGGATGTTGAGGTAGTATTGGTGCACTTCCCTGATAAGAAGATCAGATGAGAATACTTGTAGCAGACAAGCCTACCTCATATGGTATGTTATTGGGCTGATGTTTTTTTGAGATGTTAGAGGAGATATGCAAATAGATTGGTTACATGCCACCATCCCGGTTAATGGTAAAACAATAAATTCTTTCCCATAAGAATAATGAAGTATACTATCCAAAGACCCAATGACCCAACAACAAACATCCCATGTCAAAATTCCAAATCTTGCAATATTTTCATGACTTTCGATGATGATTTTGAGCTTCCCATATTGATGGAATAATTTCTAAGCATCACGAAGCCAATCCAAGATAATAGTCATGATTCGATGAAATCAGAGTTTGAGAGTATGTATTTCCCTTGGGATGAGAGCATAAATGAAGTTTCTACACTGAATGTTTATGATGATGATGAGAGTCTCAACTTGTAACAAGGAAATCTTAAAGTGATGATAAATGTGGATAAAGAAGAAGGATTGTTACTCTGCATTTTCTTATCAAGTAAGTTAAATATTTCAAATCATGTTCTCGATTCTTAGTATGAGGTTACATGGGATGAGTATGCTTGTGAATATGAAAAATTCTCTTTCTCATTCCAAGAAGATGAAAACAGATACAAGAAAGACAACATGTTTCTTCCTCTTAAATGGGAATATATCAAAGGTGAGTAATATTTCATCACAGAAGTGGAATTATTTTTTCTTGGTGATCAATATTATAGAATGAATGCATTGGATCTAATATTTCTCTCATTCCCTTTTCATAAGGATGGAAACATTCTCAAATAAAATTTGAGAAATGGAATATTGCTTGATACTAAGCATGATTTTATTCTCAATAGAAATCAAACTTTTAGTGATCACTCTTCTCAATAAAAGGATTCTCTTAGCATGAAAATGGTTTTTGAATCTCAAGGTAAACAAGATGAAGAATATGATAGTTTTCATGTTGCATACCCAACTTTGAGTCCTTCATTTTTTTCAGAGAATGGTGCAATAAACATGCCACACTATATAAGGAATCATTTGGAGGAAGAGATAAAGTATGTGAAAAAGGATGGCTTCTTGGTCAAATTAAGAAACATGGAATATTACGGGATTGGTAACAATTTTGAATTTTCCAAATCATATGTTGAGAATTAACTAGTGGAAGAAGTGGCCATGAATCAAATAGACATGGAAGAAAATAAACCTCGGTTTGGAAAAAAGTCAAGTATGAATGAGGTTCATATTCATGGAAGAAATGAAAAATATATATGTGGAATGAAATTGATAATCAATGAGAATATGGAAAGAGGGTTTGAAGTTGAAAAAGGAAATTTATTGAATAAGTAGGTCATCAATTTTGATATAAATGATGATATATTTCCCAAGATGGTGAGGAAAGTTTCATCTTCAGTGTACCTATCAATGGATTTGTAGAAGAAAGGCATTTAGTGTTACCCACTCATGGGTAAGAATTCAATCAAAATCATTACTTTAATAAAAGTAGGATTTCCCTAGCATGTACAAAGATGATGTAGGTTATTTCCCTTTTATTTTTGTGTGTTTCCCTTTCATTGTTGTGTGTTCATTTCTTGTGTCTCTATGTGTTCAATAAAGGAATGTTTTTGTGTATATTTGTTGTGACTCTATATACAAATGGGTTAGGACCTAGTCCATGCACTATCTTGAGATTCTTGGGTTCTTTCTTATCCTAACCTCATTGCAATAAATATAGAATAATTCCGCATGCTAGAAACATCTATTTTCATTAAAATTTGTTGCACAAATATTCATTAAATTAAGCATGTAAAAATACAAAAATATTAAAATTTTCTCTTGAGTCTTCCCAAAACCCTCTCTTGGTCAATCTACTCTAGTGTCATGTTGATCTTGGACTTGTATTTTATGCTATTTTTTTGAATAAGATTTCCTAGTGTTTTAAATTTTGTTTCAATATCATTTCATTTCATTCAAAAAAGTGTTTCCAACGGCTAGTTTCTCAGTGATCCTAGAAAGGTTATTTCTGGCCTTCTTAAGGTAGGTGTTCATCCTCAAGGAATTAATTAAAGGTCCACAATTATCTTAAAGTGGTAGTGAAGATATAAGAACATATTGTAAATACTTTTTGGAGATTTAGGGAAATTTTGAAGGTTTAGGAGCAGTTGCAATAAAAGTGGGTTTCTTACGTATAAGAAATGTATAGTCAAAATGGTTACTTGAACTTAAACAAAGGATTCTTAGAGCTCCATCTAGTGTTAAGAGACAAAAAAGTAACTGTTATCACCAATAAAAAATTCCCTCTGATTTTCTTTCATGTGAATAGAATGGGAAATCAATACTTTTAGGAAACATGTAATTATCTCTATGTATGGGACCATGGAATTGATATAATTCCCAAGAGAAGGTTGATTCCTCTTTCTAATATAATTTTGAATCTACTCCTAATGCTTTAAATACAACTATCTACTACTATTCTATGATTCCAAGGGACCAAAGAGTGAGTAAAATGCATGAAAATTAAGAAATCGTACACTAAGGAGGTGATAACACCCAGAGAAGGGTGGTTGGGACAGACTAATGAATGAAAATAAAAAAGGAGATAGAGATGGTATGTAGAACACCACTTTCTATAAACACACATTCATAAAACCATTTCCATTAAACACAACCATTTAGAGCTTACAAGAAGTTTTAAAATACACAAAATACCTTTAAATGTAATATAGAGGTAAGATAATGGAATGAAACACAAGCAAGGGTTAAAGAAAAACCACAAAACTTGATTTTATTTATTCATATGGTCACACACTCTGAGGCTTGAAGATCCAATAACCTATAGAGGAATGTAGGAGCAAATAGAGAATTTCTAACCCACCTTCTCTTAGTGTTATCTTCTCCTTAGTGTAGGATTTCTTCATTTTGATACATTTTCCTTTTTCCCTTTTCCCTTGGAATCATAGAATAGGAGTAGATAGTTATATTTACATCATTAGGAGTGGCTTTAGCATTAAATTAGGAAGAGGAACAAACCTTCTATAGAGAATTATCTCATCTTCATGGTTCCACACCTAGGGATAATTCCATGTTTATGAAAAAACACTCATTTCCCATTCCATTCACATGCAAGAAAATTAGAGGGTGTTATTTTTTTTATAATAGTTTTTGCACACCCGGTTATACCTACAAAGTCAATATTTCAAGTTTTATCAAGTTTGTATGTGTATCATGGTAAAATTATAGCCTTTGGAGGCTCTGCAAAAACACATCGGGTGACTCCTAGTATTAAAATCCACTTGCTTTAGAAATCCAAGTGTCTCAGATTCATGAGAAGGATCCAAACAAGGTTTAGGAAAAGAGAAGGAGTATCTGAATATCTAAAACTATCAGCAGGTAGAGAAAGAATGGGAAGGAAAGATCAGAGATCACCATCTGTAGCAAACACAAATCTTTCAACACCACCAACTGGTAGGCCCTTATTACAATCCACTAGAGTTCTTAGACACATCATAATGGCTTCACAAGAGAAAAATCAATTTGTTAACTTCACAAAAAATAGTCCACTTTCACTCAATGCAAAAAATCCTATTCTAGTGGTAGCACTGAAATGCATTCCATTTTCTACCTGGGAGAATCACACTACCCCGGATGATCATATCTAAGACATTGAAACTGTGTGTGCAATCTATGAAATTTTTGACATCAATGTAGTTGTGAAACTTCTAGCTTCCCCATTTAAAGGGAAGGATTTACAAAGGTTCAGGAGTCTAAAAAAAATATCAATTCAAAATTGGAATGACCCGTGCATAGCCCTTTACAATTAGTTTGGAGAGGGGGGATAACATGTATTTGCTAGAGAAATTTACCACCATAAAGAGAGCTCTGAGTGAAGCCATGGTAGATTTTAACTTTAGGCTCCAGAGGACATGGGATAAAGTTCTGATTCTTATAAGACCAACTACTAAAGGTGTATTTATCTACTTCTTAAAATCTCTTATTTATGATATTGTTGGTATGGTGTAATCCATGGGAAGTATTAAATTTCCAGGAGTCTATGCAGTAGTTATTAGAGCTAAGAATTGTCTAATTCAAGTAGGTAAACTTTCTCCTAGGCCACCTACATTTGTTTATCTAGAGATAGGAAATCCCAGTTCTAGCCAAACACCTAAATTAAATCTTATCCCTACTCCTAGAAATCAAAATTCTAATGAGGATTCTACCTCTTCAAACACCTCAGATGATATCCAAGAGATCATAAAATAATTAAAAAATATAGGGAATGTGTTGGTGACAATCAAGAGGCAAGAAGATCAATTTTTAAGACCTTATCAACCTTAATACCAACCAAGAAACTCCCATATCGGTCAAATAGACTGCATGCTCAAGTTGCAAATCAGAACCAAATTTAGTTTCCCAGTTCTAGGTAATTCCAACCTTATAATCCTAATGCATCCTCTTCATCTAAATCTCTGGTTCCCATTCAAAAAAAAATTGGTACAAGATTACGAATGGTGCTTTCCTTGTGGTCAACCACATAACCAAGCAGTATGGTTCAATGGTGCCATGAATCCAAATTTAATGGTACAAATCTCTTATACTTCTAAAGAAATAATTGATGATGAAAATCATCAACAAACAATTTCACAAGAGACACCTCAAGGTGAAACTTTGCTTTTGAATTAGTAAGTAGAGGATTTTTTTGGTATAAATAAATCTCTTTGTTAGGGTGTAACAGCAAACACATGATCCAAGAAAATATCTATATAAGAGGGAAAACAATAAAATGCAAGTCCTTCTCAACCTTATCTCACACTTTAAGGATTTGGCAGCCCAAACACAATCCCAAAATAAGAAAATCATCCTAAGGGACCTATTATATCATCTCATGTATAAGAGAAACTGGTGTTGAACAAAGGACAATAAAAAGGAAGTTCAAATCCATTCGATATCATTGATCAAATGAAGAAATAAAACATAAGTATATCTATGTGGGAGTCATTAACAATTCTAGGGTATAGAAATTATTCACAGGTAACCATGGCCAACTTTTCCATCTCAAACAAATCATCCAAGGACCAGAAAAAAATTCTCAATAATGCAGTGCAACAAGAAGGAGTTAAACAAAGTACAACCATGAATCCTCCACCATTCTACATTTCTTTAATCATAGGGGATAGCCTAGTACATAGCTACATAATTGAATTAGTGGGAAGTAGCTTGGTGATTCAAAATAAAATTGTAGATTAGTTGGGCTTCAAGTATGAGACTATATCAAAAGGAGTGGTGCAATTGGATGGGACAATAGTGGGAACTTTTGTAGTCATTAAAGGTCTAAACCTTACACTATATGTATGTCCCAATGTCACAGTACCTCAAGATATATCTGTGATTGAACTACCTCCACTCTTTGCTTTATGTTTATCTCATGATGTCACTACTAAGATTGGGGCATAATTGTAAGCTGATTTCTCCCACATGCTCTTCAGGACCAGATATGGAGCCGAAACCACTATCAGGTCAAAGATAATTGTCACATACCATATCATGTCTTATTTTCCAAACCCTATCAATGCCAACTAAAAATTATTTGATTAAGAATATTACACAAACAATCATGATACATAGACTAAAATTAGAGGTATTCCATATTTGACAATTGAAGAATGGAAAAATGAATGACATCATTGTGATCCATATAAGGAAATGAAGGAGGTTGAATTGGGTATGTATTTTCTGCATGAAAAAAATGCACCTCTTCCTAGTGCCACCAAACAAGATGATGAATATGAAAATGGAGTTTGGCAAATGGTATTTTATGGTTCAAGGAGAAGACAAGGATAAGGAGGAGGAGTAGTTCTTGTGTCTCCCAAATATATCAAATACTACTCTACTTTCATATTTTAGTTTAGTTTCTCAAATAACATATCTGAGTATGAGTCACTTATCCATGAATTACATTGGGAAAGGAAGAAAAATGTCAAGAAGTTACAAACATTTGGGGACATTGAGTTAGTTGTGAATAAGGTTAGAGGGATAAATGCAACTACGAATGAACTACTCAAGATATATAAACATAGGGTATGGGATCTCATACAATACTTTGAATAATTATACATCAATTCCATAACAAGAAAGAAGAATGAGGCTGTAGACAGTCTTGTAACGATTGCAGAAATATTTGATATTTCTGAAGATATCAAAAAGGACAAAGAACAACCTCATATCAAGGTGGTAGTGAGACAAAATATTCTAGATAATAATCAAAGTTGATAGGTGTTTGAAAGTGACCAAAAAATCATCAATTTCCTTCAAAAAGAGGCTAAGTTATCTTCGAGAAACCAAGATTAATTGTAGAATAAATATGGTGATCAAGTAGTCCATATCAAAACAAACAGGCTTCCAAAAGGTCTAATAAATCTAGAATGAATATTCAATTTAAATGACCGGTTTAGGAAAGGAAAAGAAAACACCATGGTCACAGGTGAAGATTCAGAGTTTATTTCTGTTGAGGAAGACATAGTGCTCCAAATTAGCAAAGTAATTACTCAATAAGAAAAACATGATTTCATTAAAATTTGTCAAGAATTTCCTGATATATTTGCATGGATTTATGAATATCTAAGGGGATTTGATCCTAGTTTAGCACAACATAATATTTAACTAGATTCAAAAGCTAAACTATTAGTAACAAACAAATTCTAGTGAATCCCACATAGAGCCTCTTATCAAGAAGGAATTGTACAAGATGATTGAATAAAACATCATTTTCCCTATCAAGCACACATCATGGGTTAGAAACAAGAGAGGGTATTGACACTCGAAAAGGAGGTTGCAGATGCATGACAAGAGATGGTGTTGACATTTGATGAGGGAGGGTGTTGACGCACGATAAGGGGTTGTAGATGATCGAAAAGGGGGAGCATTATTTTTATGTCATGTGACATCAAGGTTTGTTGTCGCATGACACCAAAAAATGATCCCCCTTAAAAATTTGATAGATGAAAATTTGACTTAGAAATCGTGAAAATTTCACTTTTTCAAAGAAAGTGGTTCCAGGTATATTCGTTAGATATTTTCGAGCTCCAATTTTCTAAAGGCTTCTTAAAATGAACCCTACCTTCTGATCAAATATTTAAATGAAAAAATATCTAGGTGGATTACCAGATGATGGAGTACTATATTGAGATCAAGGTAACTAAGCTATTCTGGTTCAAATTCTTGTGTTAGTAGTTGATTTCAAATGAGCACATATAGTCAAAGGATGAAGAAGGGGCTATTATAGTGCTCGAGGAAAATCAATAACAAACAATTGATGTTATACCCACCCCTTGTTGGACTCAAAATTTGATCCAATTTCTTCTAATAGGTCAATTCCCTCAGGGATTAAGCAAATCTAAAAGAAGGTATTTTAGGCTCCAATCTATTCCATATGTTCTTATTGATGGCATTTTGTTCAAGAAGAATGTGAATGGAGTTATTTTGAGGTGCATTACAACAAATAAAATGGAAAGGGTTTCACATGAGTTCCATGATGGGGAGTTTAGAGGTCATTTTGTTCCATGAGTCATAGCTCTCAGAATCATGAAAGATGGTTACGATTGTCCCACTATATTTAGTGATTGTTATGTATGGATCAAGAAAGTGCATGAAATGTGTGTTTTTCATGGGAAAAGAAAAGCTAGCAACTTCTCCACTACACCCAATAGTATTTGATGAGGCATTCATGCATTAGGGATTGGATTTCATTGGGGTCATCACTACAAACTCAATCTAAGGCCACAAGTGGATTCTCACAGGAACCAAATATTTCACCAAGTGGATTGAAGCAACAACACTCAAGGAGGAAAATGAGTCCATCATACTAATTTCTATGAGGTTTGTAACCAGGTTTGGTGTCCATCTCCTATCATATCTGACAATGCTCTAGCATTCCTTGGCAAAAAAATTATGATTTGTATTTGAAGAATGATATATATTTGAGAACTTTCTCTAACTATTACCCCAAAGGTAATGATCAAGTTGAGTCCATGAACAAAAATATATTGAGGATCATAAGAAGGAATTTAGATGAGAATCAAAGGAATGTGGCACACCAAATGAAATCAGCCTTGTGGGATGATAGAATCACACCCAAGAGATCAATTGGAAACTCTCCCTATAAGATAGTATATGGAAAAGAAGAAAAGATACCCATATCTCTTGAATTTCTAACATTGGATCTTCTTAAATAGTTGGAATTATCTAAGTTTGGATCCATGGAAGTCAGATATATAGAGCTCATGGAGTTGGAGGAACTGAGATATCAAGTAATGTAGACCATGGAAAAATACCAAGCTCTAATCAAGAGGCGTTTTGACAAGAAGGCCAAAGCCAGAAGCTTCCAAGAGGAATATTTGGTTCTAAACTGGGATGCTGATAGGGATAAAATAGGTAAACATTATAAGTTTGATAATATATGGAGCGGTCCCAACATGATATCGGGATGCACGAAAAACAATGCTTTCCAACTATTAAGGTTAGTTAGAGAAGAGCTGAAGATTCCAGTCAATGGAATCTACCTGAAGCATTGTTATTGAAGTAAAATATCATCTTTGTACATATATTAGCTTAGGTTTCTAATTCCTCCAAGTGCTTTCAACACACTTTTTTGTTGGTAGATTAGGTTTCTCTTCCTAAGTGCTTTTACATAAGGTTTTATCGCTTCTAGATGGTCTCTTTGCACATGTTCATGAAGGTTGAGAAGGTTTTGTTGGGAAGAAGTTCAAATTTTCATGGAACAGTTGCCATCTTAAGAAATTTCAAATGTAGAGAAACTAAAAATCAGATTTAGAGATAGTTTCTATTTTCTCATTCTCTTATCTCTTCAGATTAGTTTATTTTGGATTCTATAGTGCCTCTTCTTTGATCATAAAATCAGTTTTAGGGGCAGCTTGAGGTTTTCAGAGAGTGTGTTCCATAACACCTTGATTTCTCAGTCCTAAGGTTATCCTCAGTTTATTCAAGGTTTCTCCTTGGTTTTGAGCAACAACCTGAAATCATTTTCCCACTCTCATTGAATCTTTTTTAAAGATTAAATCTTATGAAATTGTGAGATATCTCAAGTAGTTTCAGCTCAGCTTCAGCTCTAAAAGTGTTCCTAGTAGGTTCAGGGGTGAAAGGTCCAGTTCTTGTTCAGATTGCAGAAGAAAGGAAGATGAATTTACAAGATAAATTTGTTTTCCCACTCACAAAAAACCTTACTCAGAAGATTTTTTGTGATGTGAGTGACCAGTTACAACTCCAAGTAGTGCTTCAAGTGGCTCAGGGTTTGAGTTTCAAGTTTTAGATCAGTTTTATGGTTACCAAGATGACTATATGCCCAATGGATGTTGCAAGGAAACTGATCACTTCATGTGGCAAGTAGATAGTCCTATTGAGTCACCAAATTGTTATCCAAAATTATCCCCCTGAGGTAATTTTGATAATTTGCATTTTATCTTTGCTTAGACAAGGATAAACTAAAAAAATGGACAAAATTGAGAAAAATGGTTTTTGGTGTTTTTTTTTTTTTTTTCTAACTCCTAAGATCCTATGAAAATCAAAAAGAGTAAGAAAACTTGGGAGAAATGAGAAAATAAGGTCTGGTATCAGTGTATTACAAGTCTAGGGAGGTCAGATGGAACTTGGTTGGGTGCAAGTTCAATTCCTAACACCCCAATGAGCCCACAATATGAATAAGGGGAACAAAGATGGTTAAGTGTGGATATTTATGGTCTCGACAGAATTGGAGGAACTAGTTTCATTGGGCCCAGGGTTCCCTAAAACCCCAGAGGAACCACAAGTCAAGGGATGGGAAGGATGTAGTTTATTGTGGGTGAGGGGCCCATTGAAATAACCAAATGGGTGAGGAATAATTCCAGGGAACACTTAGTTCCCTACTAGCAACTTTGAGGCAATTTACTAAGGTGAGGTGAGAGATGGGGTGTGGGCCCACAAGGGACTATAGGTAACTTGTTTCCTTGGGGACATCAAGTTCCCCGGTCATAAGGTTGATTAATAAAGGGTATATTTTGTAATATAAAATGTGAGCATATGGTGTTCATAAAGAAAATAGGTGTGGGGAACTAGTTCCCTACGGAGTTAAGTATCTCGCAGTGCAATGGAATCCAAAAAACAAAGAAAAGGGTGGGGCAAGAGTGATATACGGAGAAAGTGGTGGCTTTGGGTGTGCTAGGAACATTGTACCCCAGTTCCATGAGCCTCCATGTTCTTCAAACCCTCTTTAAAGTTGGAAAAGAAAGGTAGAGAAAACCTAGTATAGTGTGACTGCGAGAGAAATGAGGAACAAGGATGAAAGTTATAAAAAATTGTAAAATGATGCCTTTATAACACCCATGTATAACTTCCTCCACACTCCACCAAATTGGACAAAATTGTACTTGTTGGATTCATGTTTTAGATTAATTCATCATGAATCAAGAAATGGAGAGTTTGGTGAGAGTAGGTGGGAGAAAAATAAAGAAAACTTCCCCATTTCTAAATGAACACTTTTAGGTGGGTAAAAGAGTCATTAATGGAGGCATGGGGGAATTTTATTCTTCCACAAGCTAAAGGTACATGAAGGGATGGTATTTTCAAGGTTCTGCATCATTTTGGTAGTCATTTAATGACTTTTTTGGTGGTTGAGTGCAAATTTCAAGTTTCCTCTTCTCTTTCTCATTTTTTTCCATATATTATAAAAAGGAGCTCATTTTTGGGGTTTGGACATTCTCTATTTTCTCCTCCACATTCTTTACAGGTTATTGTAGGTGTATGAGCTTCAAGCCTCCATTTTGGGCATTTACAAGAGATTCACGTCTCTATCTCTCATTGTAATGGACTGTGTGATCATATGAATCAGTAAAATAAAGTTTTGTGGTTATTAATCAACCCTTGCTTGTATTTCATTGCATTCTCTTACTTCTACATTGCATTTGAAGGTATTTTTGTGCATTTTATGGTTTCTTACAAGCTCTAAATGGTTGTGTTTAATGGAAATGGTGTTGTGAATGTGTGTTTATAGACTTTGGTGTTCTACATACCCTCTCTATCTCCATTTCTTCCCATTTTCATTCATTAGAGAGTGTCTCAACCACCCTTCTCTTGGTGTTATCACCCCCTTAGTGTAGGATTTCTTCATTTTCATGCATTTTCCTCTCTCCCTAGTCCCTTGGAATCATAGAATAGGAGTATATAGTTGCATTTCCAGTATTAGGAGTAGTTTAACTTAGATTAGGAAGAGGAACCAACCTTCTCTAGAGAATTATCTCAATGTCATGGTCCCACACCTAGAGATAATTCCATGTTTCTATCCTTAGGACAAGGGGGATAATAGGGAAAAGAAAATGTGCCACTCCCAATTGAATTTTTAAGGAATCTTGATTTACACAGATATACCTGACTGTCTTGAAAGAAAAATGGTATTTTATGGAGAAGGTAGAATCACGTCTTAAAAATCATCCCATTTATCTAGTAATGATATTAGTAGTAAAAATGATATTCAATTTTCCATGAAAAGACATCTTGGAGCTCCGACAAATGTGTCTCAACTTAACCATTTTTTCAGTTAGTTATGTGGTGGGCTTTGATGTCCTAATTATTCCAACTATCTCTGAGTCAGTGGGGATAGAGGCAAAAATAAAATGAACCCCACCCTTCACCCACTTTCATAGTTCTTCATATTACCTTAAAATAGCTTTGTGGTGCTTGAAATTAACTCTCTTCCAACTCCCTCTCATTCAACCTTATAGTGACACATGGCAAGCCTAGAATTAGGTGCATTTTTTTGAACCTCTTATCCCTAAGATAGTGGCTACAAAAAAATGCATCCCTTCCCCATGCATCCAAAACCTTAATTTTTACCCTAGCTACTTTTGTTCATGTAATTTCTCATTTAATTCAAGTTACTGAGTTAGATACTAAAGAAATTACACATCTCGAAACATGGAGGGTTCATAATACCTCAAAAGAGTGATGTGGATAAATAGTCAATGAGTAGCTAGACCTTGTTGTAGTTGACAACTTGCAAATAAGAGAAACATAAAATGAAATTGATTAGATGGGATATGTAGGGGTTTCCCAAACAATTCTGGCTCCAAGAAGTGTTATCTTCCTTTAGCGGATGTCAATCCCCATTTTTAAAGAAACAAAAAATTAAATGATAGATAACTAGATTGCATGCAGAAACATAAATACTAATAAATATGAGAAAAGATCAAAATTGATCTGAAGCAGATTTGACTGAAATAAAAGTATATTAAATGTTACTTGGTCTGGGTTGATGACGACATAGATTGTGAAGAAACAGGTCGACAACCACCTAGGAGTAAATATTTGAACAATAAAAGAAATCTGCATTCTTATAAAGGTATAACTGTAAACTCAAAGATAGAAGAGGCCTATCAGTGTTGGGAGATGACTTACAGAATGATATTTGGGACATAAAGGTAGAGAAAATGATAGAAAATAGTGATTTGGATGAGATATTTGACAAAAAGGACCCTGTTTGACAGTAATCGGTGTTGGTCGATGACGAATGTAGCTGAGTTAGATAAGGCCAAGGTAAAAAGGATGAAATGGGAGACTTGCATGTAAAGAGGATGGAAAAGATGGCTGATGATAGAAATCTGAATATTACAGAAGTGAATTTGGACCTATAAAATGTTAGATTAAACAAGATAATAATAGAAATGATATAGATAGCACAAAAAGTAAGGAAAAACCTCTTATAGTTATGCATATGATCAAACGATAATCCAAGGGCCATGAGAGGATTGTTGGGATGCTCTAGTTCGATGGTTGATTCATAGAGTGTAAGAAAACCAAAGATGAGTGATGCACATGTGTTTTCTATGTTGTTTTTGGAAATAAATACCTTAGTTTTATAGGTTCGATAGTGAGTGGGTTGGGTCACCATTGACTATAGAGAAATTTTCCCCAAGAGGGTCGATTTTTGTGCTCTGAGTTGGGATTTTGTGTTTTTAAGGAGGGGAAATGTGCTTCAAAGATTATGTGTGGAATTAGGTTGTTTAGGGATGAAGATTGGGAAGTTAGAAGATGGGAATGGGTGGAAAAATCATGAGGATTTTTATTCAGGATAAAAAAATCCTAAATAAAAAATTGATTAGGGAAAGCTAAGATTAATTACTTAATTAATTAGTGTAAATTATATGATGATATGATAATAAGTGGGAAATTTAATAAATCTAGAAGGGCTGGATTTAATTAAAGTGGGATCTAGATAGAACTCAAGAGAAATATGTGCACATGGGAAGATAAGGGTAGATATACCAAATTTAGTTATCTACATATTCCCCTTTTCATTGAGTGATTTACGCTAACAAGCGATGAGAAAAAAATAGTGAGAGGAAGAGTATGATGTAGATTGATGCAAGGTTGATGATGATCTCCCCCAAAAATGGTGGATCGATGATTCCAGGGGAAACTAATGATGTGTTTGAAAAAGGTAGATGATGAAGGGAGGGTAGATGAAGAAAGATGGGTATAAAGGATAGCGTAAGGTAAGATGCCTCAAGAATAAATGATCACAATAGAAAATGAAAACCATGGGGGTGGCTCCAATATCACATCAGTAGAGGGACAATTACAATATCAATGGATAAATGGGAAAATTCTCCATAGGTCAGTGAATGGGTGAAGATCATTGTAAAATGGAGAGAATCCAACGAGAAATATCTCAAATGAATGTAAGCTGAAATGATCATGAGGTCATAGGTGAGAATCAAAATATGCACAAGTAAATGTGAAAATTATGTGAAATCCTTTGTACATGAGGAATCGAGTGAAAATTTATGTGTCTGCAAAGGATGAGGATGAAAAAAATGGTGCTCCAACACAGGACATGAGAAAATTATGAAAAGGAAAGTAGTGAAATAATATGCCCCAAGGGGAAGATATGTATGGCCACGAAGGTGGACTTTGCACGAAAATTGGATAAAATTGGAAAAAAATGCATGAAGAGGGAGTAAGTATGGCTACAAAAGTGGAATTTGAGATTGCAAAAGGATATTATTAGAATATTAAAATAGAATTCCCTAAAGGAATAATAAATATGGCCACAAAGGTGGAATTTGAAGAATGCCCAAAAAGAGGTCATAAGAAAAGATCGGGGAAGCCAAAGCGAAGGATACTCAGGATAGTCAATGGCGAACATGGCCAATTGATAGGGACCCAAGGGGGGTTGATAACTACTAGGTGTTGGTGAATATTTAAACCTAGGGGTCAACCAACAATGTTATCTTTCACATGTAAAATTAATGAGAGAGATCATAGTGATTAAAGAGAAAACTCAGAAATGGAGGTCCTAAGAGCTACAAATAAACACTAGAGGGTGAGTAGGATGGTGAGTAACAACAATCAGATTTGTTTTTAGTTTTATTTTGGATTTTATTTATTATTTATTTATATATTTTAAGAAAAAGTGGATGATGTCAGGGGGGTTGGTGATAACCCAGATAGTTCAACGTTGATTGGGCCATAAAGCACGTCAATTGGCCCCAAAACACATCGACCTAATCTTGATTGGTATCAAATAGGGTTGGGTTGGCTATGTTTAAGATTCAATGGATTTTGGATGAAATATAATGGATTTGAATTGGATTTAAGATTTTGAACTGATGTTGCCATATTTTTTTGTGATTGTAGGCCAGAGAGACACTACATTTGAGAGAAAACGTTCTTGGTCTATACGAGAATATCAGAGGATATGCCACAGATGCGAAGTGGGATCACTTGGTTGCATTGGGGTTGGGTGGGTTTAGAAAATATGACAGGATCCCATGAGATGTGGGATGACAATCATATTGTTAGAGACATGGGACTGATAAATTGGTACCTTCGTGTTCAAGACAGGGGAGATGACCATCACCCTAGAGGATGTGTATAGGATCTAAAGATTTCCTATACAGGGGGAGAAGATAGTTCCCGTCACAACTAACAACAAACTTACTATTTTGACACAACTATTTGGAGTTAATGTGCCCCATATCAGGCTTTCTTCAAGGGGTTTTCTTATGAGTTGAGGTATAAGGTAGATGTACGTCGTAGCCAATTGATTCTCTTGGTGATGATGGAAATTTCTTGCTATGATTTTCTGGACTCATGTGGATCTCAGTTTCCATGGGTGTTGGATGGTGTAGTGTTGAATATATTCTAGCACTAGACAATGTTTTCTTTTGGGACTTCCTTGCTAGCTCAGGTATACCATGAGCTATCAGTATAAAGGGAAGGCATGAGGTCAAGGTTGGATGTAGGTTTCTTGCTTCACTATTGGGCCTATGAGCACATTATTTTCATTCAGCCACAAGGGATTACATGGGTCACTAGGGATCACATAGAGTTTGTGGTTGGTTTTTTGAAATGGAGGGTCGACCAGGCCTTCAGAGACAGGGGGAAAGAGGATTGGATTGGTATGTTGATTATATTGCAGAGTTAGATACTAATTTAGATTAGATAATGGATCCATATAGGGATTTACCTTCATGGTCAGGGGTAGATCCATAGTTTTCAGAGATGAGGTGGGTTGGAAAGGGGAGATGGTCAGAGATGATCGAGGCCATTCAGTTTGATTGAGTGTGACAACATTTTTGGGGTCATCTAGACTATACTTCATGCTCCTATTTGTATAGGTGAGAGGAGGTTGACATGAGAGTTTTTGAGCCCTATTATGGCATATCCATTGGAGGAGGAGGCTTCACCATGGGATGAAGATGAATGAGGTAGGATTTGGAGCCAAATTTGATGAATGGATGACCAATATCTAGGCATCTAGGGTGGGTATAGATGGAGGAGAGGAGGAGGTTGAGGAGGTGGAGATGGAGGTTGAGGCAGAGGCAGCTTCAGGAGGTAGAGATGGAGGAGTAGGAGATATAGATACTGCAGAGTTAGCATGAATCCATGTCCTGAGTTAGATTAGATGAGGGTGGAGAGGGACACCGCAATCTAGGAGAAAGATTTATACTAAGGACTGATACCGTAGAGGGAGGCCTATAGCATCCATTATTGAGATCTTTCTACCATACTGGCTATCGAGGATGTAGGTGGATGACATAAAACACCACAAGGAGGAGGAGAGATGGAACCTCCTGGTATGATCTTGATTGATAGATACAGATCCTTAGCCACAGAGGCTAAGTATTATGAGGGGATCGTGATCAAGAAGCTACATAAGACACTCTGATATTGGGAGTGACAGGTGGTGCTAGGCCATTAGGGAGCACAAATAGTATGGATCAGTCATGTCGAGGAGAGGGAAAAGGAGGAGGTAACGAGGCCGATAGAGAGATAGAGGGAACTACCGTGTAGGGCTTGATATTAGGATCTATGACATTCAATTTTCTAGTTTTACTAATATCTCTACTTTGAGAGATCCCCATTAGAGGAAAATGATGTATTGATACATTTGACTTTGATTATATGATATATATATATATATATATATATATATATATATATATGATATTTTGTCATGATTTGATATATGTGTATTGTGTAATGTTTATTATTTGATTTATGATAATGTTGATATTGATAGTATATGTGATGATGATGAGGATTGGTTACATGTTTTGAATTATATTTGATGATGATGGTAAAATTATAAGATGAAATGATTTACCTTTACTTGGATTGTTATATTATGATGTTGATGTGATGTTGTGCTACTTAATATTTGTATATGCATGGATAATTGATGATGTGAATTTTTTGTATGGCTAATGAGGATTAGGATTACATATTCATTTTGAATTTTATCATGGTAATGAGATAATTTCATAGAATGTAATGTGGATGGAAAATAATTCAAATGTGATTATCGATTAATGTAAGTAAATATTGATGTATAGGATAGATAGATTGATTGATAGGTGATTGAGATAACAAAAGAGGCACTTAATCATGAATCGAGACAATGCAAAAATGATTGGGGATAAAATATAGACAAATGATGGTGACCTATAGGTACAAATGACATGAAATCATATCAAGGAACATGCAAGGAAAGGATTCCTCTAATTTCATTAGAGGTAAACAAGAGGGGATCTTGATAACACAAGGCACATGTGACCAAAACATGTGTTAGAATGTAACCAATGTCAGTTAGTTATATCAAAGATCATAAAGAGACAATGGATAGAATGAACTCATATATCTGAAGTCAATACAAAAAAGGGGTTTGAGATGTAACTTGTACATGGGAAGAGGGTTCTCTGTTAGTGGTGTTCCCTAAATCTATGCCCCAACTCTAGGAAGGGGGAAAGAGAAATTTTAGAAGAAAGATGATCAATGCGGGAAGCTTTCTTAGGATGTGAATAAAATGGAAGGTTAATCAATGTGGGAAGCCTTCAATGCCATGATAAAAAAATGGTATCCATCCTTCAAGGGTATGGTCTACTTTATACATATGTAATATGGATGAAAAAAGATAATATATATGATAGTCATTCTTCGAGGGATTGTTCTATTTCTTTCTTTTTTATTTGAATTATTTTCTTTCTTTTTTTTTTAGCTGAACAGTTGTCCTTCAAGGGAGTAGTATGTTTTTGAGTCCTTTGAATTTTTATTGGTGCATCATTTGATTTTTATTTTGACATGGGGAAGAGCTGGGAATAGCTAAGCAGACCACTTAGGAGGGGAAAATGAATCTATAAAGAGACACCCCTTGACCCTTTGCATGGTTTTAATAAGTGAATGAGAGGGTGATGGATGTAAAAATCATGGATTTCTCACCAAAAGCGAGAACCTATCCATAAGGAATATGTTAAAAGAAGAGCCATGGTACTCATATTTAAGGTCACATCTAGGAAAGTGACAGATGACCACATAATTACAAATCACTACGATGGAAGATGAAAGAGGTTAATGATGGAGGGATGATCTAAGGATATGATAAAGAGATCACTAAAGACACACTAAGAATGGTCAAAAGTGCAATGTTTAAGAGGTTCCACTTCTGGTTTACCATCAAGGAATTCCAATCGATAGGCTCCCAACCCATACTTATGCGTGATAATGTATGGTCCAATCTAGATAGGGGAAAAATTTCCATGTTGGCTCCTTTCTAGAGTAGTGACATTTTTGATTTTCTTTGAGAATGAGGTCACTGACATTAAAGTTGCATTTATTTGATGTGTTTTTTGTAAGCCATGTTTAATGTTCTCTTGATAGACATGATTCTGTTTAAGAGTGAGAAGGTGACGCTCATCTAACAACTCAAGTTGTACTAGACATGCTTTGGTGATAGTCTTCATCAAGATGAAGTCGCAAAGGGACATGTGTAAACAAGGAATTTGAACATTCAAGAGGAAGGACATATTCATAACTATAAACAAGTGAAAAGGGTGTAGCCCCCATGGAAGTATGGATGCTAGTCCGATAAGCCCAAAGAGTGAAAGGAAGATGGAGATGCCAATCACGACCTGATTGATCAACAGTTTTTGCAAGAATGTTTCAAAGATTTTTTTTAGTGGCTTTGGATTGGCCATTAGCTTGAGGATAATATGGAGAAGATAAGTTGAGTTAGATGTTAAATGAATTCAAATATTCTTAAGATATATATTTTAAAGGACTTTCCATTGTCTGTGATGAGTTTGTGAGGAACACCAAAGCGGAAAATGATATGCTTGGTAGATAAAGTTAATGATTGGACCAGATTTGGTTGAAGTGAGGGGAATTTACTTCCACCTACTTAGTGAAAATTTAGTTTAGACAGTGATGATGATGCAATGATGTTGTTGTGAAGATCAAGGATTAATAATACTGATGAGATCAAGACCTCATTGTGAAAAGGGCCAAAGGTCCTAAGTTGTTGCTCCAAAAGCTTGACTAGGAATGCAAATAAGATTGGAATGCTGCTGACATTTTTCATATCTTCTTAACATATTCACAGAAATTATGGCAGAGAGAAGGCCAATAATAGCCAAGATGAAGAATGTGCTTAGCAATGGCTAAGCCACTAAAGTTTCCACCGCAAATACAATCATGGACTTCTTGGATAACATGAAGAGATTCATTTGATTTAAGGCTATCGAAGAAGAATACTACTAAATCCATGTTTATTAAGGATGCCGCCAAGGATTACATAGTGGTTAGTGCACTGAGGTAAATACCTCTTAGCGGTCTTCGCTAAATCAGATGTGTGATGATGGATGTGGATAAATAATCAAAGATTTGGGAGTACCAAAGATCTGACAAACTAGATTCAACAAGATTAACTTGGGGTAACTCATGAAATGGTCGATCACTACAATGAATGACAATAGAAAGCTTGGATTCCTCCATTGTCCAAGGAATGAGAGTTGCAAGAGATGTCATCATATCAACAAAATGATTGGATGATCGAGGAATATCTTGGATAGTGTAAGAATCAAAGGATTCAAGGAGAAGATGAACAATGTTTTGATACTTTTAAAGAGTAGAGAATTTTTACACTGATGCTCACCCATGACTTGCTTGATGAAAAGTTTAAAATATCCATATATGTCAAGGACTTGAACACCTAGGAAGGTGGTGGTTTCAAGACCTAACATAAGGGCTTCTTACTCTGCCATATTATTCATACACTCAAAATTGAGTTTGTTGGTGAGAGGAATAGAAGTATCCGAAGGAGGAATGAGAACAACTCCAACACCTCCCCCTTCCTAACACTTCCAACCATTAAATAAGAGATCTATCTTAAGGATATCATACTTTTGATGAAATTGATTAATTGAATCAAAAAGGAATTGTTCATGAAGGAGATGTGAAATAGGAAGAGGGGATTTAGCTAATTGATATGCGATAGATTGGCCCTTAATGAATTTTTATGGAATAAACTTGATCTCAAACTCAATCATGAGCATGAGCCATTGAGTAATGCAATCATTGTGATAGGGTTTAGAATGCAATGAATTAAGAATATGAAAGCTAGTAACAACATAAGTCTTATGATTGAGAATGATAATGTCAAAGATTAGAGGTGGCAAAGAAGAGAGCACAACACAACTTTTCATCTTCAGTGTAGTGATTCTCCAAGTTTTGAAGGGTGTTATTGATGTAATAAACAACCTACTCCCGACCTTGGTCATCATGATGTGCTAACATAGCCCCTAGAGCATGATTGGTAAAAGAGATGTATAGATAGAAAGCCTCCCCCTCCTAGGGAGGCATAAGCACTAGTGGAGATAAAAGATATTTTTTAAGTTTTTTGAAGGCCTTTTGGCAATCAAGATCCTAGTTAAATTCTATTTCTTTACAAATAAGATGATGAAATGGCTTGCAATGATCTGAAAGTTATGAGATGAAACAGTGGTAACATTGAAGTTAGCCTTGAAGACTATGAATTTTCTCAATATTTTAAGGGGGAGGAATTTCAATGATTTCCTTAATTTTTTCAGGTTCAACTTCAATGCCCCTGATGGAAACAATAAATCCAAGGATTTTTCCAGTTAGTATTCCAAATTACACACTTGGCTACATTAAGGTGTAGGAAAAACTAAATAAGGCACTCGAAAAGGACGTCAAGGAAAAAAATATGGTCGTGTCGACATTTAGATTTACCTAAAATATCATCAACATAGTCTTCTATTGTTTTATGGATGAGATCATGAAAGATTAAGTCATGGCCAACTGATAGGTGGATCCGACATTTTTAAGAGCAAAAGGCATGACATGGTAGCAAAAGGTCCCCTAAGGGGTGATGAAGGAATTATTATGTTGGTCTTCTATTAAGATGAGTATTTGATTATAACTAGAAAACACATACATAAGGGAAATAATCTCATGGCTTGCAGTGATATCTACAAGTTGATCAAAATTGGGAAGAGAGAAGCCATCTGTAGGGAAAGTGAGATTAACATCTCAAAAATTAGTACATATACGATGTTTTCTTGATGATTTAAATATGGGAATGATGTTGGAAACCCATTTGGGATATTCAATGGGGAGGATGAAGTTGGGAGAAAAAAATGTTGCAACTCTTCTTTAACAAGGAGGGAAACTTGAGGATGCATGTGGTGAAGCTTCTGCTTTACTAGGTGAACATTAGGGTAAGTGGTGATATTATGGATGATGATGAAAGGGTTAAGACAGGACATGTTTGAATATTAGTATACAAAATATTGGCTATGAGGAGAGAAAAATGTGTTAAAAGACTCAAGATCACTTGGATTAAGAGATTGAAATCTTTTATCAAATCCCAGACCTGATCATTGTATGACCGTAGTAAATCATTTTTTGATGCACTACAGGCTATAAATTGGTGCACAACTAATTCCCTATCACTAAGGACAGTCAAGGTGTGGATTCCTCTTCGTTGGGCCAGCTGAATTCCTTGTATAAGAGTTTCATATTCACAAACATTATTAGTACAACTGAACTGCAACCGAAAGGAAGAGAATATTTGTTTCGTTCTGGAGATACTAACATAACTCCTGCACCAGATCCTTTTTTACTTCATTATCCATCAATGAACATCTACCACAGTCTATTTGTATCACTTAATGCCTTAACTAGTTGAGGTACAATGGTATCTTCTTCATGAATGCAATACATACCCAATCCAGTCTCCTCCAAGAACAACATACTAGATTCTTCATTCGCCAATAAATCGGCATAGGAATCATATTGATGGTTTATGCTCACTTCATTGAGAATCATATCTGGAATCACTTCGAGAAGAGTAGTTGGCTCATGATCTGTATCCTCATCTTCATGATCACAAATGGCGTACTTACCATTTATGGGTTTGGATGTGTATGGTTCCACATGATTGTGATAGATTGGTTCTGCCCTTATAGTTACCTTACTACCATATCGGGTCTAACTCATTGCACCCCCCAAATGGCCTAGGAATTAATCAAAACATTCAGTGTGATTGAGACACATGGGATCACCTCTTAAGCTGTGGGACTTGTGCTTGAGGTGAACCTCCAGAGAATGTCGGCTTCCTCTTCCTAAACTAAACACAACACTACTTATGATGTAAGAAAGATGGCTAACTAGACCTATGCTAATATTTCATGGGATTAGGGAGAGAGAATGCAAGGAAATAAAATCTATGCTAGAAGTGGTGATGCACCAAGAAAAGGGATGTTCAACTTCTAGAAGGGTTAATGTGGGAAGGATGCTTACATCATTGGCCACCTTCACCTATTGCAACTTGGAAAGGGTACAAATACCACAGACTGGAAGCACACGTTCCTTCGTTAAACTTTAAACATACACAATAGAAAGATCAGCTTTTATTTGATACACAGATAATTTATCCAAAGGATAATCACAAGCACATGTCAAATATCCACTTTAGTGATAAATAATGCAACTCTTAATCAACAGAAGGAAAATAGTTTCTCACAACTGACGAAAGGTAACCACACTATTCTTTTCACAATATGAAACAGATAATCTGAAATAAAGGTAAATTAATCAATAATGCCAAGGAATCGCATTCACAAAGCATACAATGACTAATCATTCAACACAATAAAATAGATCTTCAAGTGCAAGGAAATTCTGAATATAATTAAAAGGTTTCAACAAATCTCTGAAAGCACTCTTCCAAGTTTGAAGAGCAACTCCTCTTCAAAATAATCTATAAAATATGTATATCAAATAATGGAAGCATTCCACTATTTATAAGTTCCTAGGCTGAGCCATTACAGCTGGGCCTTTAACTAACATTTAACTAAAAATAGTAATGTCATTAATATAAGGGAACATGCTCCCATGAAAATAGCAAATTTGTTGCAAAAGGTTGACCAAGTCAACCCTGTAACTTTGACTGATTCCAGAGCTTGAACCTATCCTTTCATGGCCGCTCAGCTTTGGCCTGATTCATCTGCATCTCCTTTCTCTACAAGTTTCTATTTTCCTTCCTCCCATACAGCCATTCAGTGTCTGTACTCAAAGAAGTGCTTGATAACACCCTGAGTTTCTTCATCTCTAGGTCCACATGCATAGTGATTCACTACGTCTGTTGTCTTGATCTCTTTCGTGATCCTGGCTGGAAACCTTAAAATTTTATTTGTGACTTTCTTTAGTCTCCCTATGAAATTTTGACATAAGAATAGTCGGTCAATGGAGTCACCATTGAAAGTCTTCGTGACATCATCGTCCCACTTCACCAAATCTTTGAAATTTTCCTTAATCCGATCCTCAGGAAGAGCATTGATATTTTCATTGAAGAAATTGTAGTGGGCATTGTCAAACTCCTCTGAGATATCATTAAGGGAATCCGTAATCTCTACCCATTTATCCTCCAATTTCTTACTCAGATCTTGTAATACCTGACACCGTAATTCCATAGCCTTTTGATATTCAAACAATTTAGAGGCATCATCAATCACCTCTTCTTGAAGAAGAAAGTTAGAATCTTCCTCTCTAATGTCACTCCATGTTGCCAAAGTTAAATTTAAATTATTATTATCCTCAGAGAAGGATTCTTCCATCTTAGCAATGGTGATTTTTGCAACCTGTAAATCATTATAAATCTCAATGGCTTCCTTGATCAAAGGATTAGCTTCCTGCAGGATTCTTTCCATCCATCCACTCATTGATCTCCCTTTCTGGCCTAGCTTCTCGAGCTCATGATAAGAAATATCATCGATTGTAGATGAAATTTTCATAGCCGTAGTAGTTGAGATGTCAGTGGATGGAGTGGGCTGGGTTACTCTACACAGTAGTGCAGTGAGCTACTCGACCTTGGCCTTGAGCTCATCCTTGGTGGCCTTGTCTTTGTCATATTTCTCCAAAAGGGCCCCAAGAGCAGTGTGTACATCTTGCTTGGCTCCTTCATGAGTAGCCTTCCCTAATGAGAACTTTGATATCCGGTAATCTGTTGCTGTGATGGTTTCTTTAGTTTTCCCCTCAACAGGGGTAGCCACTTCTATCACACGCTCTCCAGATGGATTAACTATCAGAATTGATACGGTTCTTGGTATCTTGGCCTATCTTTTGGGCATGGACTCCAATATACTGAGATCTATAACATCTCCTAGAGGAACCTTTTTCTTTTTCTTAGGAGTCTTTCTAAACAGCCACTCTGGTATGGCTAGAGCCGATGAAGATGGAGTAGCAGATCTGATACCTGAAGCATCAGTTAGAGCAAGATCACTAGAAATACCATCTGATATCTGAGAAGAGGTAGCAATGATGGAAGGTGTGGATGTAAGGACAGCCATAGGAATTGACAAAGCAATGCTGGGGGTTGTAATTGAAGAAAATGGGAGTGTCAAAGGAAGTGAAGAGGAAATGGGTGACCTAATATTTTCCCCAGCTGATAGAACTAGAAGTGATGAAAATACCTAGGCCATGGAAGGGGATGGGAAAGAATAAATGATGGTGCAAGTGGAAGGAATTTATACTAGAAGTGATAATGGAGGAAGGGGAAGATGTGATGGATCCTGAATGACACTAGGAGAGTCACTCACTTCAACTACTTCTGTTACTGGCACTGTAGATGATGTAATTTTGGGAGCAGCAAACCTAGAGAGAGATGAGCCACCAACCACAAATGAGATCTTCTTCGGAACTATAGGAACCCTTTGAGTCGACCTCTTTCCTTTTGTGGGTGTTGGTTGGTTTATTGCTGATGTAGACCCTGTATTTGTAGGTTGATTTTCCCCTTTGGGTGAGATTCCCAAGGTGGCCAACCAACTGAAAGTCCTCTTTAGAATGGGTCCCACCCTTTCCTTAGTATTGCTGCATTCTTCCACATACCAATCAACCCATGGTAGTGGTTGATTGGTAATATTATCACTCTTGTATGATGAATCTAGGACCTCATCATTGTCCTACATGTCCTTTGGCACATCAGCCAATCCAAATTGCCAAACTTCATCAAGGGTTAACCTTTCATAATCCCTTTTCTGCACGATGTATTTATCCTGAAAATGAATCCATATATCTTCTAATTGGGGCACATGAGCACTAGACCGACATGTCTCCCCAAACTTACCCCAATAGTCAAAATTAGTTCGCAGATGAAAGGTCCGTAGGGTTACCTCCACCATTTCTACATCAACATTTTTTTCCTTGTGGATATTTGGGCAAGAATACCTACCAATCAAAATAGGGAAATGCATTCCCACCTTGTGACGCTTATTTTGGATTCGATGGTAATCCAACAACTGTCGAACCAATTCCAAAAGAATCCATTTGTCAGTGGGGCACCTTAGAACTTGCTTGGGGCACCTATGAAACCTAGAATTTGAATGTAGGTGAATGTGGGAAACTGAAAAGTAGATTTCTCCCCATTCTCACACCTCTTGGAAAGCCTCATCAGAAACCCTCTGATTATATAGTTCTTTGTCAAAATGATAGAGGACAATAGTGAAGAAAGCATCGTTGACTCTTCAAAAATGATTACTCCCATCGTCCAAAGTGAGTTGGGGATAAAACTCGTATATTTGGGAGGTGTTGCAAACACCCCTAGTATTCAAACCCATAAAATCTCCCATATCAGCAGCCACATATACCAAGAAAGATGTCATGTAGAAAGTCTTCAATTTTCACACTTTACCTAACTGATAGCGAATGTTGCTACTAATATGCTCCCCCCATTGAGATAAACTCATCATTCTTCTTGATAGTTGTTATGTACAAGAACATCCATTCTTGGAATTCCTTTGCAGAAGGAAGACCTGAAACTCTTCTTAAAAGCACAATGAGATCGTTGACTTCCTGAATGAAATCTGATCGATGTATAGTTTTGGGCAACTTGGTGAAATTCTTAGTCAGATAGGATTTCATCATAACCTTTGAGCATACTTCTTCTTTTTTATCCCAGTGTTCCACTACTATTTCAGGTGAAATTGTGGCGTAATCTTGAATGTCTGGAAGTTTAAACAAGTCCTCGAAGAAATTTGGGTCCAAACGGATCACCACCTTATCATCACTATCCCTTATTGACATGGAGTCCTCGTCGTAGTGGGCTGTTGCAGCTAAGACAAACTCTGGGCATTACACAGATGCGGGAAAATTGATGGCAAGGGCAAGACCACTGTCGTAGATGGCCTGCATCCATGGCTTCTTGTTTGGGGCCTTTAATCTTTCCCAGAACTAGGGAAGATAAATCTGTCCTAGATCAGTGTCCCCAATATTTCCTAAGTCAGAGGTCAAGCAGGATTGGGGAGTAAACCCTAAGAAATGTGTACTTCATCTTCTCTTTTCCCTTTGAAGTGGAGGTAGACATCAAAACCTGTGTTTTGGGAGCTGAATGTCACAAAAATTATGAAAACCCAAAAATAAGAAAACTCCAAAATTTCTGAAATTGAAAAATTTTGAAAGGAATCACCGAATCAAAATCCCTGAAAGAGTTTCCTAAACAGAAATCTCTGAAATCAAAAACTCCTAAAGAAATCTCCAAAATGAATTTGTCTGAAAATAACTTTTCCGAAAGAGTTTCCCGAAGCCAGAGGTCCTGAAAACCCAAAAGAAACAATTCTCTGAAACAAAGTTCTTCAAAATTTTGAAAACAAGAAATCTCCAAAAACTTGAAAACAAGAAATCTCTAAAAACCTGAAAGCAACATTTCTCCAAAATTCTGAGAAACAACAATTCTGAAGCTGAAAAACTCCAAAGATTTTCACCAAAGGAATTCTCCGAATGATTTTCCCACCTTGTGATTTCCTGAAAGGAATTCTCCAAAATGAATTTTCTGAATGAAGTCTTTTCCGAATGATTTCTGGAGGAAACTGTAAAAACAAATATTAAATCACCAAGTTGGAAATCAAGAAATGAAAGGAAGTACGAGAGGGCCTAAAAATATCCTTTGAACAACCTTGAAAACCTGGAGGAAACTCAAAAAATGAAACATGGTGAACCAAAAGAATGACATCACAAAAAATGTAGAGGGAAACCAAAAGAAAAACCCAAATGAGGAGGAAATGGAGGAAAAATACCTAAAACCAAAAGAAAATTAAACAAAAAACATACCTTGAAAAAGACATCGCAAAGTACAAGAATGAAAAGTCAGAGCGAATGTGTTAGGTAAAAATGAAAAATAAAAATCCGAGTTTAAATAGAAATCCCGATTGTAATGGTAAAAATATGATCCATATGGAGGTAGGTGAAAATTAATTACACACATAATCTCTGAAGTTCCAAAACCTGAAATCCTAAAATTCCAAAAATTTGGGATTTAGAAAATGGGACTTCGGAAAAATGGAAAGCAAAAAGACTAAATTGGCTAACTTCAGAAAAATTGAAGTGAAAATCCTAAAAATGACTCAGAGAACTCCAAAACTCTAAAACCTGAAAGTCTGAAAATTCAGACTTTCAGAAATTCAAGACTTCGGGAAAACTTTAAGTGAAAATCCTAAAAATGACTCGGAGAACTCCGAAAACCCAAAACCCAGAAAGTCTGAAAAATTCAGACTTTCAGAAATTTCAGACTTTAGAAGTCCGAGAGGGATTTAAACAAAATGAGCCAAAAAGTCCCGAAACCTTAAAACCTGAAAGTTTAGAAAATTTAGACTTTTGGAGTTTTGAACTTCAGAAAATTTCAAAAGAAATTCTGAAACTGAGCTTAAAAACTCTGAAAGAGAAAAAACTCTGAAGTCCAAAAATTGAAAAAATTTTAGATTCTCGGCCTTAGCAAAATTCACTGTGTGAGGATTTCTTTAAAAATCATTAGTCTGACATATAGCCTTCTTCTGGGTAGGTTAAATGGTTAATAGTAGGGGAAAAAGGAATGCAAGTAGGAAACTGATAACAACAATAGAAGAACCCAATAGATGATGCAGGTAAAAAGTGTACTGACTATGGCACAGGTTCAAATGGCTGGATGGTGATGGTGATTTATTAGAGGAATGAAAATGTTTCGTATCGCGGAAGTGCTTCTTGAAATGTTACCATGAGTTTCATACCTCTTGATTTGTCCTAGTGCTGACTATGGAGGTTTGTTAGGTATGAAAAGACTCTAGTTCTGCGTGCATGCAACTCTCTTCTCCTCTCTTTGATCTAAAAATGTGCCAACGCAAAAATAGGGTTGCCAAGGTGAATAAATGGTAATCGATGACAGTTCCTGGTTGACCAATGTCGGTTTCGGTATGACCTGTGTCGGTTAAGGAAGGATTCCCTAGGTTTACTAAAAATGACATATCTTGTAATCATTTGGGCTAGGTATGTCCATTTATTTGCTGATAAGAATGGACGTTATGTTTTTATGAGTGGGAAGGTGGTTAGAGGAATAATAGGCCTTGATTTTTCAGGTTTTAACCAAGTCTTATTCATTTATGGAAACATGCAATGAATAGGTATATGGTGAGGTGTCTAGGTGAGGTGTATAGGTGAGGTGTTCATCCATTTAATTAAATTAATAATGGGGTGAGGATAGGTATTAATTTAATTGTAAATAATTAAATTAAAATTAATGTGGGGTATAAGGTTCATGGTAAGGTGAATGTGTTTAAATTGGTTCTTCGATAGGGGACCAAGGGGAGTGTGACCCAATTTTGGTGTCTACATTTTTCTACTTTTTGTCATGTTGCTTGTGTTGGTAAGCGAAGTTGAAAAAAATAGGAAATGGTTGTGTCGAGTGTAAGTTAAAGTGGTGTTGCCCCAAGTGTGGGTGAAGGTAACCCCCCTCAAACTAGGAATCGATGAGGTGAGATACGGAAGTGGTGAGTGGTTTGATAAAATGAGGAGGTGGGAAAATGAAAATCATTGGGTGCATTGGGTAAAGGTAAAAGGTAAAATTAGGTAAATAGGTAAATGGGCCAGGTTCAAAGGTAGTGGTAGTTGAATGCATGCACACATGGGAAATTAAGGCACATTACCAGGTTAAAAAGCTTTCAAACTCTATGTCATCTAAGGTCGATAGGTCTATCCAAACAAGGTTGAAGTGATTCTAGTATCCAAGGTATAATATATGGTGTGGAAATTCAATAGAGTTCAGGTGGAGGAATGGTTTGGTATGTTCTGGTACAGCAAAGGTCAGGTCAGGATAAACAACATGACAATATGCAATATAAGGTTAGTAGGCCGAATAATACGGGTAATTATGTCACAAGGTATAGTGAGCACAGAGGGTTAAAAGTCACCAAAAGTGGTGTAGGTCAAGTTATATAGGTAAGGACATGGATAAGGCCAAGGTAAAGGTAAAATAATAACTCCTAAGACACAGCACGAAAGGTTATAAGTAAAAGGAAGATTAGCAAGACCAAACAGTGATAAGGGTGGACCGATGTCAGTTATAGGGTGACTGACGTCGGTTGGCTAGGGCACAAATAGGAGTGACATCAGATAGGTTGGGGTGGCTTTATAAAACAATTTTTTTTGTATTTATCAGAATCATTGTTGTATTGTACCATGGGAGCGAAAACAATAGAGTTGATTGACTTTAGGAAATTTTTAAGAGGAAAGTATGAGGGACTATACACGGCTAAGGTGGAGAGATCAGACACTATAGGCCTATAGTACATGATTCGATTTTTATGGTCACTCTCATTGATAAATGGGATTCCATGACCAACACATTTCATCTTTCGATAGGTGAGATCACATTCACCTTAGAGGACGTGTACCAGATCCTGAGATTACCGATAGTGGGAGCATAGGTGTACTCCATTTCTTATGAGTCCTTTGAGGAGATGATGTAGACTACGTTTAGAGAGGGGATGGCCAAGTTGAGATTCCATAACACTAACATGAGTTATGGAGATATTAACTGCACCCATCCTGAGGAGATGAGGCTAGTAGTTTTGATGATGGAGGCAGTGAGTTGTTTTTCAATTCCATATGCGGAGGGTGGGATATATCCACCGGAATTGATGGGAGTTCTTTGTGATATGATGGAGGAAAGGACCTAGTTTACATGGGAACCAACCTACCTGGTGCTATTATACAGGGAGCTACGGGCCTATGAGAGACTACAGAGGTTCAACATGTGCTACAGTTTACTTCTTCACTGTTGGGCCTACGAGTACATTCTGTGTGTGTGGCTGATTGGTTTGCCTAGCTAGATGCATTTGAGATAGGTATGGTCTGGGTTGGTTGTAGGAGTTGGGTGTCAGTTGGTGGTGTACTCTAAGGGGACTAGGACTACACATGATGTGGCTAATTACAAGTAGATGTTGGAAGGGTTTTCAGGAGTATACATTATCTGAAGGTCGTATGTTGTATACCCATCATACAGTCATATGGCCGCAGAGTTGGATGACTTATAGATGCTCAGGTGGATAGAGGGGCATCATGCCAGGGAGAACGATATGATACCAATAGATAGAGTCTAGTGGAAGTTTGGGCTTCCCAAGGATGTGCCACCACCATTCCCTCAATATAAGAGAGATGATGTGGAGAGGCCTATGCCTCTACCACAACTAACAGTGCTGATAGGGCACGAGGAGCAGCCGGTGGAATGACAACTTGATGATGTTGTTTGCATAGATGCATATAGATGGTGGTGGATAGCCCAACTACGAGAAGAACAACCAAGACCATGGCAGCCAGACGTGGTTACCTTCATAGTCCAAAGAGACACATTACAGGGAGAGGTGGCCACATTACAGGCCTAGATTACTGGTTTATAGGGGCAGATGATGGGGTCATAAGAATAGGTTACAGGGCTGCAGGGCTAGTTGGCCACTGCACAGGCACATATTGTGACCCTACAGGCCTAACTACAGGAAAAAACACCTACACAGGATCAGGGACAGGGTCCCATTTTACCCTCACAAATGCTTGGGGCAACACCACCTTCACTTACTCTTGAAAAAACCATATCCTATTTTTGTCAACACTGCTTACCAACACAAGCCACGTGACAAAAAGGGAGAAATTCTAGACACCAAAATTGGGTCACAATCCCCTTGGTCCCCTGTTGAAGAACCAACTTAAACACAGTCACCTAACCATGACCCTTATACTCCAAATTAATATTAATTTAATTATTTACAATCAAATAAATACCCATCCTCACCCCATTATTAATTTAATTACTTTAATTAAATAGATGGACACCTCACCTAGACACCTCACCATAGACCTATTCATAGCATGTTTCCATAAATGAATAAGACTTGGTTAAACCCTAAAAATCAAGGC
The DNA here is from genome assembly GCA_019776745.2 of Taxus chinensis. NCBI lineage: Eukaryota > Viridiplantae > Streptophyta > Pinopsida > Cupressales > Taxaceae > Taxus > Taxus chinensis. Next base: position 154,456 of record JAHRHJ020003019.1, on the reverse strand, counting down.
CAATTATCCCTCTAACAAACTTCACACTCATAAAAACATAACATCCATTGTTATCCATGAATAAATGGACAAACCTGGCCCAAATGATTATGAGATCTATCATTTTTATTGAACTGAGGGAATCCCACCTCAACCTATGCCAGTAATCGGGAAACCGACACCAGTCAATGAGGAACCGTCATCCGCTATCATTTATTCACCTTAGCAACCTTGTTTTTGGGTTGGCACATTTTGAGATCGAAGATAGGAGAAGAGAGTTGCATGCAAGTACAGATACTGATCCTGACACTATTGATCATATTTTGGATATTATTATGTTTTGATGTAGTATGATGTGTATATGTAGATCATGGATTATTATGGACATTATTATGTTTTGATTAGTATGATGGTTAGATGTTAGACTATGGATTAATATTGATCTGGATTCAGTTATTATGCTTGATGATCATTGAGACATTATTATTATTATGTGGATGATGATATACTAGTTGACATGGACAGGTTATTGATGTTGATTTTAGACATGTGACATTGATATTATGAATAGCTCTAGTATAGAGATCTATTGGATGATGATATAGTTGCAAATTGAATTTAAATGATAAATGTTAAATTCTTGATATTGTTGTGATTTGGATTTAATAATTGTATGTTGCTTATATCATTTGGATGTTCTGATATGGCCACGAGGCCGAAGGAGGTATTTTGCATTTTGCAGGTTAAAAATCACAACAATGTCGGGGGACTGGAGACTAACCATATTAGAATTCAGTGTGAAATCAACAAGGTCACCATGGAAACTATGTTTGAGCTGTATGTTGTGTTTTGGTTAGGATTTCCCATGGGGGGATTTCCATTATTGTGACCATGGGGTATATGTGTGTTTTATTATGTGTTCCCTTTTTATTATTGTTGTATGTATTTTATTTGTAATGTGCTCTTTATTTTAATTATTTTAATGTGATAGTATGTGTGAGAGTCATATAGTTAAATTTTAATTAAATTAATTGGGATGTGGAATATAAATTAAATGTTATTGTCTTGGTTGAAAATGAAAATTGACTTATATATATTATAACCATATGGTAAATAAATAAATCTTATGTATAAAAGATTGTAATAAATAAATGTCATAGAATATAAATGCATGTGTAAGAAATGTGTAAGAGGATGTAAGAGTTGTGTAAGTGAAATGATAGATTGTGTAAGGCAGATTTTGGAGTGTAGAACACTCCATCCTCTTTGAAACTCGGATTTGGTCTTGGGAGCCTAAATTGGAGGCTTGTGGGACAAGTTAAACTTGTCCCACACCTCTCAAAAACCTCCACCAACCATGATTATTATTTGGAGTCAAAATCAATCTATTTTATTGTATTTTGACATGATTTTGTGTAAGAATTGATTGCACTTGTCTTACAAATTTTAAATGCATTCCTTTTGGGGTATGGGCTACATTGTGTATGTAAGTGGTTTTGTCATTCACATTTATTGGATTTATTTGTTTTGATGTTGATTGCACTTTGGGGATGAGGAAAAATGATGTGGCATCCCACTTGGAATCCACATCATCCTCTTCCACCCTCTCCTTTAAAATTTGAATTCCTCCTCATTTTGAGGTTGTTGAAAGTTGGTTATTTCACTCTTGGGTCAAATTTTTCTCTTGCATTTTTGGAGCTTGCTTTGTGGAAGAGCTTGGATTGATTGTGCATGCTTGTACATTGCTGATTTGGGACTGGTTTTTGTGCAACAAAGAACTGTTGTTTTGGAAACAAGTCTCCATTATGGAGAGGTAGGCTCTCACTCTTTTAAAATTGTTGTTTTTTTTCCCTCTTTTAGCATGAATTTTTGAATGTGTTTGTGTTTGCAATTCTTAGAGGGATGGGTAGAATGCTTAGGGCATGGTGTGGAGAGAAGACTATGAGGTTTATCAGAGGAGGGATAAGGGATTTTCCATTGGCACTTGTTCTTGGGAGGGAGTGTTGGTTTGGGATCCACCTAGGAAAAGAATATGCTTGCATTTCTACTTTGGGGGAGGTATAAGGGATAAATTTGGAGGAGGGATAAGGAGGGGTTGAGGAGGGATAAGGTTTATGGGATGGTTATGTTTTGGCGGTTTGTTTTAGGTGGATGCCCAATTTCAACATGGGAGGCATAAGGAGACCTCCATAGTTCTTGCTCTTGTTTGGCTTGCTTGCTTGGAGAAGGAGCCTTTGTTTTTGTTTGAAATTTTCAAATGTAGTTGAGAACTACATCTTGTTTTGATTTGTGCATTTCCTTGTTTGTGAATGAGTGTTGTTGTATGTGAAGAAGCCATGTTGCCATGAGTTGTATTATCTTACTCCATTTCAATATGGTTGGGGCTCGGGGGCCAATGGGGAAATATGGCCTCTCTTTTCCCATTGGGTATCTTGGTTGGGTGGAGAGCGTTGCCTTTCCCCCATCCTTGTTGTGATTAAAAGATGAAAGATGAAGAAATCAACATGTTGCTGTTTGGAGAAGAAATCACAGTTTGACAGTCATTCCTTTTTGAGAGCAAATGTTCAATGTAACCTTCCCACTTCAAGTGGATGAGTGTAATTGATATTTGTAATGTGAAGTTTACCTTGTATTGGAAGTTGAAAAGGTTGAAAGTGAGAAATGTAAAGAAGAATTATTATTCCATCTGTGTTACTTGGAAAGAAAATGTGAAAGAATACTTGTATTGTGAAATTTAAATTGAAATTCAAATTGAAAGAGATAAACTAGTTGTAATTATTGTTGGAAATCAATAAAGAATTACATTCCTTTCTTTTAAAATTTTATTGTTGTATTAGATCCGATTGTTGTTGTGAAATGAAAACTCTGTTTTGAAAGAGATTAAAAAATAATTGACAGTAAATTACTGTTCTTGAAATTGTAATTTGAAATTAAACTTTGCATATGAATTTCAATTAGATTGTTTTTGAATCAATTGAATGTCTTGATAAGATTTGAAAATCTTATGCCATATTTGGAAGATGACAAATTGGTTAATAAACTTTAAAGGCAAAAAGAACTCTGTTTCTTTCTTTAATAAATCTGGCAATGAATTTTTTCAAAAATGTACAGTTCAGATTTATACTTAAAATTAAAAAGGAAACAAAGTATTTTAGATGTATTAAGTCCTAAGGAACCCACATTGAACTCAACATTTAAGAAAAATCTCAAAAACTCTAACAAATCCAATTTTAACTTGCATCCAATTCCAACTTTTTCTGTCAAAAAATGTAAAAATTTACAAATGCAACCCAATTGATCAAATTGACCTTGAAAACATTCTAAACTTACCCAAGACCATTTCCCATGTTCAATTTACATGTTGAGAAGAAGAAATATCAAAATTGAATCAAATCTTATAAGTTGAAAAAATTGCCAGTTTTAAAATTATAAACCCTGCATATCAATTTCTTAAAGTTTATACTCAAAAATTCACCAAATTCCAAAATTGATGATTTTTGTACAAAGAGGACTCCAAGAGATTTCCAGAAAGTCCTCATTTTCCTAAAATGGAGCTTCCTATCAAATGTTATGGCCATTTGAAGTTTTACTTCAAAATGGCCATCCCAAACCTAAAATGAAATAATTCGACCTTAGAAAAAATTAAATTTTAAACTTTAGAAATTTTTCCTAAAAACTTCCGCGGCCCCACCACCCTCTCATCCTATCAGAAGTCACCACGTGGCACCTTGGAGGGGTGGACCCTTAAAAATACTTAACATTTTGAAAAAATTTTGCCTTGGGAAAATTTTCCCAATTTTCCCCGCAACCCCGCGGCCCCCAACCAATCACGTGCTGACACATGGCAGGGGGGTGCACGGATCAAAATGGAAAACTTAACCATTTTTTTTCCTTTGGAAAATTTTCAAAAATCTCCCCGCAACCCCGCGGCCCCGCACCAATCACGTGCTGACACGTGGCAGGGAGGGCCCGTGGATTTAGAATTGAAAACTTAACTTTTTGCACTTTTGGAAAAATTTCACTTTTTCCTCCATGCAACCCGCATCCCCACAGCCAATAGGGGTGTTGACACATGTCCCCATGGGTGCACGTGGTCCATGCAATTCTTTTACCCTTTTAACCCCATGGGTGAAAAATCCAAATTTCCTCCGCCGGCCCGCGGCCAATCACAAAGCGCCATGTGGCCATTTGAGCAAGTGCGGAGGCACGGAGGAAAATTTTCCTTTGGAAAATTGAAACTTTGGTTTTGGGAAAAATTTCAAATTTTTTTCCCGACCCACTCACCCGACCAATCACGTGATGACACGTGGCATTTGGGAAAATTTTCCCAATTTTCTCCCTAACCCCGCGGACCTCCAAGGGAAAATTTTCCCCTAAAACTCCGCCCGGCCATAACTTGAGTTTTACAAGGAGTTAGGAGGACTTCTTTATATGGTTGGAAAGGTGAGGAAATTTCCTATCCAATGAGCCTAGTTTAGGAAAGTTTTGATAACTCTAAGTGTGTGAAAAATCTAGTTGAAGTTCAGGGCTTGATAGAGAGCAGGCCTAGGATAAATTTCTCCCTGAACCTTAGTAAAACTTGTAACCTCCAAATTGGAACCTTGTAAACTTGTTATAAGATAAAAATGGAAATCTTGTGTTTGGTTAATCAGAATCTATTCTGAAACCTATTTAGTTTCAAACTAGTGTCTTGCTACTTGTTTGTAGACCCTTCTTATAAAAAAAAAAATTATTCCATAATTTTCCTAGTTTGTTTCTTGGTCTCAAGTGGTAGTTGAAGCAGGCATTACACTTGGTATCAGAGCAGTGGTTCAAAAGCTTGGACCATTGGGCACACTAGAAACATTGAGACTTGAAACCTAAAACTAGCAAATTGATAATCTAGAAAACAAAACTGTTTGAAAATTGAACATGTTAGTAAACTTAGAAAACTGAAGGAAACTCAAGGTAATGAACTAACTCCCACTCTGGTCTATGCAGGGAGCTCAGACGGAGTAGGAGGAACATTCACAGAGACTCAGAGTCACCACCACCACCACCTCCACCACCACCACCACCACCACCACTCAGGGTTTAGCAGCTATCCTACCACAGATTTTACAGACCCTCCAGGATGTTAATGCTGCCCTACGTGGAGGATCAGTAGGAGGGCACTCAGGCAGGCAGGACAGAGATACTTCCATAGAGGGACATGCACCTCCTCCACTCAGTGAGGAGGATGGAGGAGAGAATTTTCATGGAGAGTCAGCTAGAGTAGATTCACCACCTAGGAGGACATGGTGACAGAGTTCTGGAGCATAGAGAGAGGTCTCAGAGCCCTAGGCTTAGGGATGGCTTAGGTAGAGAGGCCCAGAGGCCGTCAGACCACAGCTGCAGATCACATCAGGGAGATCCTGAAGCTTAGGCCCTCACATTATTCAGGTGACACAGGGGGATTCCAGGCAGAGGCCTGGCTGGTTAGCTTGAGCGGTTGCTTCAAGCTTTGTCCTTGTTCTAGCAACACGAAAGCTCGTGTTGCGATCCATCTACTGAAGGATGGAGCTGGAGTATGGTGGAGGACAGAGGAGCAGAAGCTCCATATAGATTCAGAGACAGTCACTTGGGAGCTATTTGAGGAGAGATTCAGGAGCAGATACTTGCCACAGAGATTCATACAGCAGAGGATCGATGAGTTCCACGACCTTCGACAGGCTTCCCTTACAGTGGCCGAGTATGAGAGTAGGTTCCTGGACCTACTTCAGTACATTGATTACATGCAGGATGAGCAGGTGTGGATCCACAGGTTCATCTGGGGCCTTAATTTAGACATTGGAGGTGCAGTTCGGATCCACTACCCACAGACATTAGCAGAGGCCATTGAGAAGGCCTACATTGCAGAGGAGACTCGGGGTAAAACCCAGCAGGCTAGAGACCGGGTCAGGAGCCGTATTCAGCAGTTGCAGGATAGTAGATCGAGGGGGTCAGCTCCTCCTCCTCATGGTGGTCAGCATTCTTCACAGTCATCTTTCAGGCCACAGCAGCAGCAGCAGCAGTCCCACCCACCTTTTAGGCCTCCTCAGAGAGTTGATGCACAGAGAGGTCAGAGCATGGGGCCTCCTAGGGGTCCCACCAGGACACAGGGTGGAGCTAGAGCTTAGTCAGTAGGAGCTCGACCACAGAGGCCACAACAGACTATGGCTGGATCATCAGGGTCCACAACACCTACCTCTAGGGCACCTTCTGGCGGTGCTGCAGTTTGGAGGACTTCAGGTGGTTGCTTCGGGTGTGGAGTAGCGGGACACTTTTGGAGAGATTGCCCCCAGAACCCTAATAAGGGTAAGGCACCCATCTCAGAGCCTACAGTCAGAGACATGGGATGGAGTCACAGGATCTATGCAGTGGTTGAGAACCACCAGGCTGAGCACCAGAGCACGGTCATTGAGACTACAGGTAGCATTGGAGGTGTTCCTACTTCTATATTGTTTGATTCTGGTTCTTCTGATTCATTTATTGCACCATCCTTAGTAGAGCGATGCAGGCTGGTGGCTATTAGACAGGGTCATAGTTGGGATGTCGAGATGGCTTCGGGAGCCAAGGTCTCTGTAGACTCCTTAGTAAAGGAGTGTGTTGTTAACTTGGGACCTTTCACCACCACTTCAGATCTCCGCATACTTCCTTTGGGCTCGTATGGAGTCATTTTAGGCATGGATTGGTTGTCTGCACATAGGGCCAGGATGGATTGCTATCATAAGACTATATCTTGTGTAGATGATCTTGGAGTTGAGTCGGTGATTTCTGGGGTCAGGAGACCTGTTTCTATTCACACTATCTCTGCTATGCAGCTCAAGCGGTGTGTGCGACGGGGTTGTCAGATGTATGTAGTCACAGTCAGTGACCAGACAGAGGATGGGTCTAGTGGGCCATCGCTAGATGACCATCCCATTTTGAGAGAGTATGCAGATGTTTTCCTAGGGGAGCTACCGGGGATGCCACCCCCACGTGAGATTGATTTCCATATTGATCTGGTTCCAGGAGCAGAGCCTATCTCACGAGCTCCTTATCGGATGACCACCCTAGAGCTCTGTGAGCTCAATTTACCACTGGAGGGCCTTCTAGAGAAAGGCCTTATCCATCCTAGTGTATCCCCTTGGGGTGCACCGGTTATATTTGTTAAGAAAAAGGATGGATCCTTGCAGTTGTGCATAGACTACCGCCAGCTGAATAAGGTAACGATCAAGAATCGTTATCCCCTGCCTCACATTGATGACTTGTTTGATCAAATGAAGGGAGCCACGGTGTTCTCTAAGATTGATCTCAAGTCAGGGTACCATCAGTTGAGGATTACGGAGGTAGACATTCATAAGACTTTTTTTCGTACGAGGTATGGGCACTATGAGTTCACAATGGTGCCTTTTGGTTTGACGAATGCCCCTGCAGTATTCATGAGTTTGATGAATGGGGTATTTAGGACCTTTTTAGATCACTTCATGCTCATCTTTCTTGATGACATTCTGATTTACTCACGTACGCGTGAGGAGCACGAGGGGCACCTTCGTCAGGTTCTTCAGTGTCTTCGTGAGCAGCAGCTTTACGGGAACTTGGAGAAGTGTGCTTTCTTTTAGTCAGAGATTCAGTACTTGGGTCATATCATCTCAGGTGAAGGTATCACAGTCGATCCTTCCAAGATTAGAGCCATTATGGATTGGCCAGCACCCACTACAGTGACAGAGGTGCGCAGCTTCATGGGGTTAGCAGGGTACTACAGGAGATTTGTGCAGGACTTCTCTCGGATAGCACACCCCATCACTTCCCTTCAGCGGAAAGGGAAGAAGTTTGTTTGGTCAGACAGGTGTGAGTAGGCCTTCAGGACACTGAAGGAATATCTCACTACAGCACCCATTCTTGCAGTGCCAGATCCACATGGGTGAGTTCTTTGTTTGCACAGATGCTTCTTTAGCAGGGCTTGGAGGTGTGTTGATGCAGGATGGTAGGGTTGTAGCTTTTGAGTCTCACAAACTCAAGGATCATGAGCTTAATTATCCTACCCATGATCTTGAGCTTGCGGCAGTTGTGCATGCTTTGGTTAGATGGAGACATTTTCTTCTTGGTCAGAGATTCACACTCAGGACAGATCATTTGAGTCTTCGCCACCTCTTCACGCAGCCCAATCTAAACGCTCGTCAGAGGCATTGGATGGAGTTGCTTTGTGAGTATGACATGGAGATAGAGCATGTGAAGGGGAAGGAGAATGTGGTTACAGATGCTCTCAGTAGATGGAGGCATTTGAGCATGGCTACTTCAGTGAGCACAGATTTACGGAGCAGGATCCTTCAGCAGCTTCCTCTTGACAGTTTCTACATTGCAGCTCGAGCAGAGATTGAGTCCCAGAGACCCCTTGAGGGGAAATTTGATGGTTTCTCACTAGAGGCAGATGGTCTTCTCAGGCACAGAGGTCAGATTTATGTTCCTAGAGATGGAGGCTTGAGGCAGGACATCTTGACAGAGGCACATCGTGCACCCTATTCAGCCCATCCTGGGGTGAAGAAGATGCACGCCACCTTGAGACAGTTATATCACTGGAGAGGACTTCACAGGGACATGGCTCAGTTTGTGTCACACTGTTTAGAGTGCCAGAAAGTGAAGGCCGAGCATCAGCATCCAGCTGGCCTTCTCTATCCTCATGCTATACCGGAGTGGAAATGGGACACCATTTCCATGGATTTCATTGTTGGGTTACCGATGTCGAGATATCACCACGACGCCATCATGGTCACGGTTGATAAATTGACAAATGTAGCTCACTTTTCTCCGGTGAAGACCACCTATAAAGCTAGTGCACTGGCACGTGTCTACTTGGATGAGATTGTCAGGCTACACGGGATTCCGCGGAAGATCATTTGTGACCGTGATCCTTTGTACACTTCCCATTTCTGGACTACCATGCAGTATGTTCTCGGGACGAAGATTAACTTCAGCACAACTTATCACCCTGAGACAGATGGACAGACTGAGAGGGTGAATCAGATTTTGGAGGACATGCTCAGGATGTACGTGATGGATCACCAGTCTAAGTGGGAGGAGTATCTGTATCTTGTGGAGTTTTCCTACAATAATAGTTTCCAGAGTTCTATAGGCATGGCTCCTTTTCAGGCCTTGTATGGTAGGGAGTGCAGGACACCCCTTAGCTGGGATAGATTGGAGGATAGAGTATCCTTACGACCAACTCTTTTGCAGGACATGGAGCAGCAGGTAGTGTTGATCAGGTAGAGATTGCAGGAGGCACAGGATAGGCAGAAGAAGTACGCTGATCAGCATAGAACCGAGCATAATTTTGATGTGGGCATGAAGGTTTTCCTTCGTGTTAGGCCACATAAGAGCCCGATCCATTATGGAAAAGGTTCTAAGTTAGCTCCTCGGTTCGTTGGACCTTTTGAGATCCTGGAGCGTATCGGCCCGTTGGCTTACCGTCTAGCATTGCCACCCAGCTTGTCTCGCGTACATGATGTGTTTCATGTTTCTGTTCTTAGGAGATACATCACAGATCCTTCTCATGTGCTGGATTGGACATCATTGCAGGTGCAGGATCAGGGGCAGGTGATGGTGGAGCCCATCCGTATCATCGATCACAGGACCCTGGGCCTTCGAGGCAGAGAGATTGATCAGGTACGGGTGCAGTGGGACATATATGATGAGACTGCAGCCACTTGGGAGGATGCTACTGCTTTACGAGTGTAGTTTCCACATTTGTTCCAGTGACTTCCAGGAGGAAGTCGAGTCTAAGGGGAGGGGGATGTAGTGCCCACTTTCCTTGGACACTATTTAGATACTGATCCTGACACTATTGATCATATTTTGGATATTATTATGTTTGATGTAGTATGATGTATCAGGGATTATTATTGACATTATTATGTTTTGATTAGTAGGATGGTTAGATGTTAGATCTATGGATTAATATTGATTTGGATTTAGATATTAGGCTTGATGATCATTGAGACATTATTATTATTATGTGGATGATGATATACTAGTTGACATGGACAGGTTATTGATGTTGATTTTAGACAAGTGACATTGATATTATGAATAGCTCTAGTATAGAGATCTATTGGATGATGATATAGTTGCAAATTGAATTTAAATGATAAATGTTAAATTCTTGATATTGTTGTGATTTGGATTTAATAATTGTATGTTGCTTATATCATTTGGATGTTCTGATATGGCCACGAGGCCGAAGGAGGTATTTGCATTTTGCAGGTTAAAAATCACAACAATGTCGGGGGACTGGAGACTAACCATATTGGAATTCAGTGTGAAATCAACAAGGTCACCATGGCAACTGTGTTTGAGTTGTATGTTGTGTTTTGTTAGGATTTCCCATGGGGGGATTTCCATTATTGTGACCATGGGGTATATGTGTGTTTTATTTGTTGTGTCCCTTTTTAAAATTATTGTTGTATGTATTTTATTTGTAATGTGCTCTTTATTTTAATTATTTTAATGTGATAGTATAATGTGAGAGTCTTATAGTTAAATTTTAATTAAATTAATTGGGATGTGGAATATTAATTAAAAGTTATTGTCTTGGTTGAAAATGAAATTTGACTTATATATATTATAACCATATGGTAAATAAATAAATAATCTAAAAGATTGTAATAAATAAATGTCATAAATATAATGCATGTGTAAGAGTGTGTAAGTTATGTAAGAGTTGTGTAAGTGAAATGATAGATTGTGTAAGGCAGATTTTGGAGTGTAGAACACTCCATCCTCTTTGAAACTCGGATTTGGTCTTGGGAGCCTAAATTGGAGGCTTGTGGGACAAGTTAAACTTGTCCCACACCTCTCAAAAACCTCCACCAACCATGATTATTATTTGGAGTCAAAATCAATCTATTTTATTGTATTTTGACATGATTTGTGTAAGTATTGATTGCACTTGTCTTACAAATTTTAAATGCATTCCTTTTGGGGTATGGGCTACATTGTGTGTGTAAGTGATTTTGTCATTTTTCTTTATGGTGATTTATTTGCCTTGATGTTGATTGCATTTTGGGGATGAGGAAAAATGATGTGGCATCCCACTTGGAATCCACATCATCCTCTTCCACCCTCTCCTTTAAAAATTTGAATTCCTCCTCATTTTGAGGTTGTTGAAAGTTGGAGATTTCACTCTTGGGTCAAATTTTTCTCTTGCATTTTTGGAGCTTGCTTTGTGGAAGAAGTTGGATTTTCTTGTGCATGCTTTTACCTTGCTGATTTGGGACTGGTTTTTGTGCAACAAAGAACTGTTGTTTTGGAAACAAGTCTCCATTATGGAGAGGTAGGCTCTCACTCTTTTAAAATTGTTGTTTTTCCCTCTTTTAGCATGAATTTTTGAATGTGTTTGTGTTTGCAATTCTTAGAGGGATGGGTAGAATGCTTAGGGCATGGTGTGGAGAGAAGACTATGAGGTTAATCAGAGGAGGGATAAGGGATTTTCCATTGTTATTTGTTCTTGGGAGGGAGTGTTGGTTTGGGATCCACCTAGGAAAAGAATATTGCTTGCATTTCTTACTTTGGGGGAGGTATAAGGGATAAATTTGGAGGAGGGATAAGGAGGGGTTGAGGAGGGATAAGGTTTATGGGATTGTTATGATTTTGGTGGTTGTTTTAGGTGGATGCCCAAAATTCAACATGGGAGGCATAAGGAGACCTCCATAGTTCTTGCTCTTGTTTGGCTTGCTTGGAGAAGGAGCCTTTGTTTTGTTTGAAATTGATTGTTGTAGTTGAGAACTACATCTTGTTTTGATTTGTGTTTTCTTTGTTTTTGTGATGTGAATGAGTGTGCTTGTATGTGAAAGAATCCTTGTTGTCATGTGTTGAATTATCATGCTCCATTTCAATATGGTTGGGGCTCGGGGGCCAATGGGGAAAGATGGCTTCTCTTTTCCCATTGGATGTCTTGGTTGGGTGGAGAGCGTTGCCTTTCCCCCTTCCTTGTTGTGATCAAAGATTGAAAGATGAAGAAATCAACATGTTGCTGTTTGGAGCTTGAAGAAATCAGTTTGACAGTCATTCCCTTTTGAGCAAAATTCATTGTAACCTTCCCACTTCAAGTGGATGATTGTATTGATATTTGTAATGTGAAGACATCTTGTATTGAAATATGGAAGTAAAAGGTTGAAAGTGATAAGTGAATTGTAAAGAAGAATTATTCTCTGTTTTATTGAAAGAATGTGAAATTGAAAGAAATATGTATTGTGCAAATTGTAAAATTGAAATTCAAAGAAAGAGATAAACTGTTGAATGAATTGTTGGAAATCAATAAAGAATTATATTCCTTTCTCAAAATTTCATTGTTGTATTAGAAAATTTTTATTGTCATTGTTAATTTCTTTTGAAATGAAAACTCTATTTTGAAAGAGAAAAGATGCATAGCAATGAAAGAAATGTTATTTTTGAAATGTAATTATTAAAATAGAAATTAAACTTGCATATGAACTGTCAATGTTGTTTGAATCAATTGAATGTTTAGATAAGATTTGATAATGCCTCCCCATTTTGGAAGATGCAAATTGGTTAATAAACTTGTTAAAAATGAACTCACTTTTTTCTTTAAATCTGGCAATGAATTTTATCAAAAATGTACAGTTCAGATTTATACTTTAAAATTGAGAATTGAAACAAAGTATTTTAGATGTATTAAGTCTATTGAACCCAATTGACTCAATTTAAGAAAAAATCTCAAAAACTCATCAAATCCAATTTTAACTTCACAATCCAACTTCCTGTCAAAAAATGTAAAATTTATCAAATGCAACCCAAATTGATCAAATTGAACCTTTAAAATATTCTAAACTTACCCTAACCATTTCTCCATGTCAATTTACATGTTGAGTGAAGAAGAAATATCAAAATTGAATCAAATCTTATAAGTTGGAAAAAAACTGCCAGTTTTAAAATTATAAACCCTGCAGATCGATTTCTTAAAATTGACCCTTGAAACTTCACCAAATTCTAAAATTGATGATTTTTGTGCAAAGAGGACTCCGAGAGCTTTCCGGAAAGTCCTCGTTTTCCTAAAATGGAGCTTCCTATCAAAAGTTATGGCCATTTGAAGTTTTACTTCAAAATGGCCATCCCAAACCAAAAATGAAATAATTCGACCTTAGAAAAATTTAAATTTTGAACTTTAGAAAAATTTCCTAAAAATTTCCATGGCCCCCGCCACCCTCTCATCCTATCAGAAGTTTCCACGTGGCACCTTGGAGGGGCAGACCCTTAATAAAAACTTAACATTTTGAAAATTTTGCCTTGGGAAAATTTTCCCAATTTTCCCCGCAACCCCGCGGCCCCCAACCAATCACGTGCTGACACGTGGCAGGGGGTGCATGGATCAAAATGAAAACTTAACCATTTTTTCCTTTGGAAAATTTTCACTTTTCTCCCCGCAACCCCGCGGCCCCGCACCAATCACGTGCTGACACGTGGCAGGGAGGGCCCGCGGATTTAGAAATGAAAACTTAACTTTTTGCACTTTTGGAAAAATTTCACTTTTTCCTCCACCGACCCGCATCCCCGCAGCCAATAGGGTGTTGACACATGTCCCCATGGGTGCATGGGTCCATGCAATTCTTTTAACCTTTTAACCCCTTGGGTGAAAATCAAAATTTTCTCCGACGGCCCGCAGCCAATCACAAAGCGCCACGTGGCCATTTGAGCAAGTGCGGAGGCACGGAGGAAAATTTTCCTTTGGAAAATTGAGACTTTGTTTTGGGAAAAATTTCAAATTTTTCCCCATGACCCGCCATCCCAAACCAATCATGTGATGACACGTGGCATTTGGGAAAATTTTCCCAATTTTCTCCCTAACCCCGCGGACCTCCAAGGGAAAATTTTCCCCTAAAACTCCGCCCAGCCATAACTTGAGTTTTACAAGGAGTTAGGAGGACTTCTTTATATGGTTGGAAAGGTGAGGAAATTTCCTATCCAATGAGCCTAGTTTAGGAAAGTTTTGATAAATCTAAGTGTGTGAAAAATCTAGTTGAAGTTCAGGGCTTGATAGAGAGCAGGCCTGGGGATAAATTTCTCCCTGAACCTTAGTAAAACTTGTAACCTCCAAATTGGAACCTTGTAAACTTGTTATAAGATAAAAATGGAAATCTTGTGTTTGGTTAATCAGAATCTGTTCTGGAACCTATTTAGTTTCAAACTAGTGTCTTGCAACTTGGTTGTAGACTCTTCTTATAAAAAAAAAATTATTCCATAATTTTCTTAGTTTGTTTCTTGGTCTCAAGTGGTAGTATCCAACTATATCCTAGCCTGTTATGATTGGATTTTCTTATTGTACTTGAATGAGATACCTAAATCATATCAACTATAGTAGGACTTTACTTATTTATCTCATTAATTTTTTTTAAATAGTGGAATGACAACCATCTAGGAAGTATCACACTTCCTGGAACTAACATACGCTAGGCATTCCACTGTCATATATCATTTAACTATCCTTTTGTGGTCTTGTTTTATATTATAGGTAGTTCTTCCTAGCCAAAAGGAAGCTCTCACAATCAGCACTAGATTGAGAAGTCAGAATGCATGCAACAACCAACAACTATCCCATTTAACAAGTATTTATCCTATCCCTTACCCTTATATATTTCATCATTCAAAAATGTAAAGAAAATGGTGAAACATTTTGGCATGCCCGATGGGACACATCAGGGGTTTTATTACATTTTCTTCATTTCTAAGTGAAAGTTGCGTGTTTATTTCCCTTTAAAAGGCTTACACATTAATCTTTATTTTCTCTAGTAATCTTCTCTTATTTCTAATTGTTCTAAAAGAAAATCATGGTCTATTAGTTGCATTTAAAAAGGATCATCATTCTTCTTTCTTGCTTTCTACATTTAGTGAAAGAGCATACCCTCTCCTATTCATCATTTTCTTCATCGAACGTAACCTTTTCGATTTGGGCTTAAAATTGGTTGCATTACATTATGATTTGTTGCATTTAGATCACATTCAAATGAGGGAAACCTATATGCTAGAATTCATGCCCAGCTTATGGTTGGCACAAATAATCGTAGAAAGCACATTCTCTCTCTCTCTCTCTATCTTACCAAACTTGCACAAAATTGAAATATACACATCTTTCTTAAACAACATCTTACCTAGGAACACCTATCCATGATCACATGATCAGAGGATTGGCAGGTACTCCTTAGCTCATTGCCTCTGTTGATTCATCATCTCAGAGGACAGCCTGCCCCCGCCATAACATACCTGAAACCTCTCTTTTTAGATATCCTTCTTCGTAGGATGCCTTCCTAACCAAAAAAAATATATTCTAAAAACACACATTCAGTTCTAAATAGCGTAAGATGAACACACATAAAGAAAAATAACTCTTAGGATCATATTTTTCTTAGCATTCTTCTTTCTTTACGTTTTGTGGTGTGAGGACACAATTCCACTTTTTTTTTTCCTTTCACACCCCCCATCATAGTTGGAATATTAGGACTTTATCTGAGTGTGCCAGGGCCCGATCTTCTAATTCTCAGATTCCAGAGTTTGATTCTTCACTTGATTTAAATCACAACCTAAGTTCTTCATCACTCTCTCATTTCACAGTAACCAGTGTCATCCTAACGACTATGGATTAGTTTCCCTTTGACCATTGTCAGTTTTCATCTAACCGGTGTCGGCTCTAACTTTCTGGGTACTTTGGCCTAGGATAGTTTTCATTCATCATTTTATTCTCATTTTTGGCCCTTTGGGCACTAACATATTTTATTGATACTCTATTCTCCTCTATTGATATTACCATCATATAGAAAACATCTCCTTGTACTGTCTATCAACCTTGTTTCATTTTTTGAAACTAGGAATTTTTCTGCAGTAACTGGCATTGGTTGTTGTGATCCACATCAGTTTTCCTATAGCTGTCACCAGTCAAATTGACCATCATCAGTGTCTTTATTTGGTTTTCTAGATCCAAATCTTGACCAAATTCATCCTCTCAGTCTCATTCTTTTTTATCCTACTAATTTTTGTGTCATCTACAGAATACAATCTTACCAGGTCAACGCTTATTCACATGGTGCTCACTCACAGCTAGACTAACACCCTCATATTCCACATGAGTTTTCAACCACTCCTACCTAGTCCTTCACCACCATTTTTCCTTTCACCCATGGATCCAACCTTACCTATGACCATTACTGCAAGTGATGAGGAATTTTCACGAATCCTTGATCAGAATCCTGTGGCCTTACACTTCTACCTTTCCCACTCTTCCACCTGGGACTCCTTAGGTTAGTTGATATATGACATGCTTGTATCTATCTCTCATACCGTTATTCTCACTTCTACATAAACCCCTAATAATGCGGCATTACCCTCACCTGCTTCACCCCCAATAGTTTCGCAGCTAGGACCCATACCTACCATGACTGCTGCATCTACAGTGTCACTCACACATGTCATATATGTTGTCCCCTCATCAACCACCCAGGCCATAGCCCCATCTGCACCCATTGTCTCATAAATACCCATTACAACACAACCGCCAGTGGTGTCAGTGACCCCTACTCCATTCCAAAATCTTGTCCTCTCCATCCCACAGTCTCTACCCACAATCACTACTAGAGTCACTACAACTGCTCCACCTACATATACATATTATCAACAACCCCCTATCTCATCTGTCATTCAATCTAGATATATGCACTCTATGTTAGTCCCCTATTCTCAACCTTCCTATTCGACATCACCGTACATAGGAATACCACCCACATCACATGTTCAGAACCAACCCTATTATTCCATAAGAGGATACCCTTCTATTACAACCTACCAATGACCTCATCAAATTAATGATGGAAAGGATGCAGAAACTAGAATCATCGGTTTTCGGCTCATAGAATTCCCTCACCTACAATGAAATATGTAATGAGCCCATTCATCCATCCATTCCTATTTTACCATACCCTGTACATTGGGAAATGTCAAAATTCAACCGCTTTAATAGTAAAGAAGGCCTACAAAAACATTTGTTGTCCTTTCAAACATGGGTGTTACCTGATCGACCATGATGAAGATTTACTTCTACAAACCTTCCCCATGTCCCTGATAGGACCTGCATTAGACTGGTATAGTGGGCTACCTAGATATTCCATCTACTCATTTAATCAAGTAGCCCAAGCCTTCTTAGACCACTTCTCAATCAACATTGTGAAAAAAGTCACCATGACTGATCTTTACTCTACGCAATAGTATGATGAGTCCATCACTGACTTTATCACTTGTTGGCATAGCCTAATTAACCAACTCAGATTTCAATTTCCTCTAACTGATCTCATAGAGGTTTTTACTCAGGATTGCGCTAGACCCATCTTTACAACCTTATAGGTGCAGACCTTCCGCACCTTTGACGAGGCATTCACCATGGCACAAAAATTGGAGATTCCTGCTATCGAAGAGAAGAAAATTCAGCTACATAACAAGAACACCACCTTCAAATAAAATGATGCTTATTCATCTTCAAAACCCTATAAAAACTATTCAAAATCCAAAGGATCTTCCAATGCTATGGTTCTCATGGTTGTACCCTCTCACCACTCAAACCAAGCCAAGCCTTCTTCTAATCATCTCTCCCGTCCAATATTTCTAGTTTAAACGAGAACAACGAAATTATACCCCAATAGGGGAACCTTATTCATCTATTTTGGAAAAGGTTATCAAGGCTAGTGCCATTATCCTTCCACCTATTAAACCACACACTTGTTTTGACCTTGATCACCCCACACCCGTGTGGTATAAAGAACATGACTTTTATAACTATCATCATGTCAAAGGTCATAACAACGGTAACTGCATCACCTTTAATAATATCATCAAAGAAATATTGGACAATGGAGATCTAATTTTGGATAACCCAAATGCACCCTCTAACCAAAACTTACATATCTTCAAAAAACCATTCCCTAATCACACCCCATCTTCCAACCAGACTGGTGACACTTCAACTAATGATAGTAATGTCCGTGAGGTCCACGCTATTTTTAATGACATACCAATTGCTTCCCAATTTCCCCCTATTCCTTCCATAGATGAAATCTTAGCCTGAGATCCCCTACCTACACAGGAACCTATTTCATCTACTCCTCCACCCATAGAGGAACCCCTTTCATTTTCTCCTTCATCTGTTGAACAACTCATAATTAGCACTCCACCTCTGGCCCTTCAAATTGCTGAGAAGTCATTAGTAGCACCTCTCCTACTCATAGGAGACACATGTCCACTCCCTACACTATCACAAGGAGATTCCACCTCATCTATCATGTCATCTCCTCTACCCATAAAGGATCCTATAGAAATACCATTCCCCATCGGACCACCGAGATCCGGTTGATATAATTTTGGCTCTCTTACCCACAGAGTCTAAAGCTAGCCATTTCCCTATTTCCCAAACACATTTTACAGGAGTTTCCACTCGATCCACATCAGCCCCACCTACAGTAGTACCATTTTCACATTTGGCCAATCACCTGGAATTTTTTGATAGACCCTTAATTTGGGGATGTCTTCTACTTCCTACTTCAACCCAAATGCAGTTGTCACTCATCAACACCTCCACGATCTATCTGAAAATGTTTCAATCAACCAAAATCAACACAACCATAGCTATTAGAACACATTCCATGTCATTTCCCATAACCCAACACACACCTCTACCAACAACCTAACACACACCTATACCCAAACACCTACCCATGCCTATATCATCTCCCTTACCTAAAACCATCAGTGCCTTAGGTGTCATGCCAACATAGAACCTTACCCACCCATCAAATTAGATTTATCCACATCTTCCTAGAAAAACACTAAACTTATTTCAGCCCCTAAAAGGAAGACCCAACCTCCTAGGCCTCATACACCAGCCTCACCTATAACACCATTGTCACCTTCACCTCTTCTATCCATCCTAGGACCTCAACCCACAACCCTAGCCAACCAACCATCTTCCACTAGTAAATTGAGAATGCAATAGCTCACCTTCTCATCATGGCCCTTTGATAGACCCAAGTGAGTCACACAACCCCCTCCATCACTAGTGGCCTTCTTACCACCCATACCACCACTACCTTCCATAAATTATTCATTACCCATGACACTCTCTTCCCTTCCACTCACACCTTCTACCCAACCTCTACAAACCACCTCCACTGTAACTCGATTACCCCTGTGGGTAACCCATCCTCTTCTACCATCTTATTTTCCCTCTACATCTCATACTCCCATGTCACCTTTTCTAGGGAATTTACAACACAAATCTAAGAATCCACTACCCTTTGATAAGGCAGTCAAACCAGCCAAACCTTCTATCACCAACTCTTCTATCCCACCTTTACCTAAAGAGATTCCTGTAAGACTAAGACCACTCCCATACCAAACTAGTGGACCAACCCACTCCCCCTTCTGTAAATCCTCTTCCTCCACAATCAACCACACCTGTACCCAAACCCACACTCACCTCCCATTGATATCCATTAGCAGGGTTCTACACTAATATTTTATCCAATATCTTAGAGACATCCATCATCACATTACCACCGCTATGACCCTATGATCCTTTCAAACCCAAACCAAAAGGGTTTGATGAAACCAAGATTTTTGTCTATCATCATGTGTCCGGATGTGATGTTGAAAATTGTAAGGCCTTGAAAGTCATTCTTATCCAAATTTTTCCTCTTGAGGACAATTTCGATAATGACGATCTTCTAGATGAGGACCCCATTCCACCTTTGCCGATCTCCCCAAATCTTCTTCCATTACCTACTCAACGACAAGTATCTCCACCCCCGTAACTATTTTTGTCCTCCCCCAAAATTTGAAATTAACATGGTCCATATTACCACCCATGCTCCGAAAGACAAGGGAAAAGAAAAGGTAGTTATCCCATCAACCAACCTTGTACCCAACATACCATCTACACCCACACCCAAAGTCACCATTCAAGGTCCCACACATCCAATTTCTTATGGGTTAAAACATCACACAATGCTAAAACAATTACACGAATCCTCCCTCAACATATCGTTATATGAACTCATCCAAACCTCTCAGTCACATCGTTAAGCCCTCATGGAGGTCCTTAAATCTATTAAGTTTTTACCAAATGACCACATGCCTGTAGCCTTCATCATTACCCCTCATCATGTAGCCTCTATCACTAAGTCATTTCCTTCCTCTACACCTCCACCTACTCACCAAGTAGCCTCCCTTAGCTTTTCAGATGAAGAGATTGCCCCCTTTCAGTCTGATGACCCCGATACCACTCCTTTCATCTACACATTTATCGATAAGATACACATATGATGAATTATGATCGATGCATGTGATAGTATTTACATCATCTACTCCCATGCGTATAACCAAATGTGCATACCTACCAATTGCATGCATGGTAACCCATTTATGATGTGCTCCTTTAATGACGCCATGACCTCTACACTGGGTACTATTATTCTCCATGTCCGTGTGGGTCCCTGCACTATCCCGGAACTTTTCTATATCTTAGAAAGGGAGTTCTAGTATAATTTTTTGCTTGCCTGACCTTGGATCTACTTCATGGTTTGTGTCCCTTCGACATTACACTATCACCTCAAATTTGAACATAAAGGACATAATTACACCATTTCAACCAACCCATCACCTTTTAAAACTTGTAACATGATGTACCAGCCCAATAATGTACTTATCCCATTCAAGGAATCTATTTATAACCCCACTTCACCTTCAACCACAAGCCCATCCACCAAGACTTCGACCACCTCTCCCACATCTAACCCTACTATCCCTACTACCACCGAAACCTCTACTGATGACTCACCTACTTCCCCATCATCTAGCGAGTATTTTATCCTCGCTACCCACATATCGACTACTAACCCCTTAGAGGGTGTTTTTCAATGCCTCACTCTAGGGGAGTAACACCTATATAATATCAACATGTTCCTCACTCTTCAAGAGTATGGAAACCTGCGTCAGCACCCTGGTTATGACTACTGCATAGGTGGGGCTTTTCCTTGTGGTCCTCCCACCTTCACATGAATCTAACATATTGGGGACTTCATATTGCCACTTATATAACAAAACCTCCATCACAAACACAACCATTTTAATTTGACTTACAATCCCTTACTAACAACCACTTTTCTCAATCTTTCCTTCAATGTTGTGCATGGAAAGGCTTTGTCTTTGGTTTTTATGAGTAGGGTTGCAATACTGTCATCTAATGTACCACTCGTAAACACAATGAGTGTAGTGGCATTGGCTTTGATGCACAACCTACCAAGAAAGCTGGCATCAACCTCATTAAGGAAGACAAAACCTCTCCACCTCATTCACCCATATCACCATCTTCACCCACAGAGTTTATAGATCCTGACTCTATTCCTCCTAACTTTTTTTTTCATAAACACAATTTTCGTGTGACCTATGACCTATCAAAGCAATGATGAGGCTCCATTTTCTCTCACATTCCTCTACCCTGACATGATCGATGACAATATACCTTCTGTTAATGTCGTTAAATGTCAGGATGATGAGTCCATCCTCACCTACCTAGGTGTGGAAGATTCT
Source organism: Taxus chinensis (assembly GCA_019776745.2). NCBI lineage: Eukaryota > Viridiplantae > Streptophyta > Pinopsida > Cupressales > Taxaceae > Taxus > Taxus chinensis. The sequence goes on along the minus strand of JAHRHJ020003019.1, from coordinate 132,862 downwards.
TATACTCACCAGTCATTACCTTTTGTGAAGCAAACAATGTTGAATGAATCGACCATTGAAATAAACATTAACACTTAGGATGACCCGTAAATTCTAAAGATAGGTCAATCTTTAGATGCTACTGAACATGAAACTTTTACCTCTTTCCTTCGGGACCATAACAATGCTTTTTTCTAGTCCTATGCTGATATGCCTAGTATTGACCAAAACATTGTGGTCCACAATATCGTTACCATTCCTAATGCCAAGCCCATCAATCAAAAACTATGAAAAATGCATCCACGAATTGCTCTTCTGATCAAAGAATAGCTTCAGATCCTTCTCCTAGTTTCCTTCATCATACCCATTGAATATTGCCAATGTATTTCTAACATTGTTCTTGTCACAAAGGCGACAGGGGGACTCCACATTTTCATGGACTTCTATTACCTCAACCTATCTTGCCCCAAAGATGATTTTCCCCTACCAGACATTGACCAAATAGTTGAGCTCACCACTAGACATGAAAATGCTATCACTCATGGATGGTTTCTCATGTTATAATAAAGTATTATTGGATCTAGAAGATCAACACAAGACCACCTTCATCACCCCTTGGGGGACCTTCTGCTATCGATTCATGCCTTTTGGCCTCAAAAACACCGGCGCTACATACAAATGAGCCATGACTTACATCTTCCATGACATCATGCATTGGATATTGGAAGATTATGTGGATTATCTTCTTTCCAAATCCAAACATCGAACTGAACACCTGACCATCCTTAAGGTCATCTTTGACCGCCTCATTAAGTATTATGTTCATCTTCAACCAAAGAAGTGCATTTTTGTGATACTTTCAAGAAAACTTTTGGGTTTCATCTTTTCTTTACATGGTATAGAATTCAATTTTGCTAAAGTCAAGGTTATTCTGGAAATGCCTCTACCTACTAATCTCCATCAAATTTAAAGCCTACAAGGAAAGTTGCAATCCATTTTTCATTTTAACTCGCAGCTTTCCAACCGTTGTTAACCATTTCATCATATTCTCAAGAAATAAGTTTCATTCAAATGGGATGATGAATGCCATAAAACCTTTGAAGCCTTAAAAAATACCTCCTTCAACCACCAATGCTCATTCCTCCTAAAGATGACCACCCCTTTTACCTATATATTTCTACCACTTCCCATTCTTTAGGTGCCATGGTCACTTATAGCGATGACCAAAACTGAGAGAAATTAGTTTATTACATAAGCCATACCCTTCTAGAATACAAAACTAGATTTACCAATGCCGAAAAACTCTACTTATCTTTAGTTTTCATCACCACCAAACTCTGCCATTACCTACTCAACCACAAAACCTTTATTATTACTAATACTAACACCTTACACTATATGTATGCAAAACCCTATCAAGATCAATGTGCCACACATTGGCTTATGCTTCTTTTCGACCTCGACCTTGAATTAATACATCAAAATTTCATCAAGGGCCAAGCTATCACCGACCAACTAGATGACGTGCCTCTTTCTGAGAATCAACTCTCTAACTTTGATTTCCCAAATGAATCCATAACTACTCTCTCTTTAGAAGAACCTGCTTACCAAATGACACTCTTTGTCGATGGCTCCAAATGTCAGCATGGAGGTGGGTTTGGTGTCATCCTCATTCCTCTTGATGGTGAATCTATGCCTTTTTCTTTCAAACTTGATTTTGATTATACAAACAATATTTCCAAATACGAAGCACTCATATTGGGCCTCCAGGATGCTTATGCCTTAGATGTTAATTCCATCCATATCTTTGGTGATTATCAACTGGTCGTAAACCAAGGAAATGGTATATACTAGTGTCGTAATGAGATACTTCAAAAGTATAAGCATCAACATAGATATAATTTTTACCACCTTTGACTGTTACAAACTTAAAACCACCCCATGCTTTACCAATAAATTTGTGGATACAATGGCTTTCTTAGCTTCTCAGATACCTACTTTTACCATTAACTCTAAAATATTTGTCACAATACAAAGGTTATAATCACCCCCTTATTTACCTCATGAGGTCTACTCCATTGGAACCATTGCACCTGACTGACATGACCTTTTGTATAAGAAATGTGCTAGACTATATTTCCCTTTCCATTCTACCCCACTGATCTATCTTGTAATGGACAACGAGCCTTTCTAAAAAGTGTCTCTCATTATGTCATCATGGGTGGTCTTCTTTATAAGTTTGGCTTCGACGGTATTCTCTTATGATGCCTTACAAGTTCTAAAATTCCCTACACCATTAAGGAAGTTCATGATGGAATTTGTGGGGGCCACTTTAGTGGTTTAGCTATCACAAATTCCATTCTTCAGCTTGGCTATTATTCACCAACCCTAAACTATGATTTTTGTGACTATGTCAAGTGTTGTGTGAAATGCCAATAGCATGCTAATCTCCATCATGCAGCTAGTCATGCCTTGCAAGTTGCACAAGACCTTTGGCCTTTCTCTCAATGGGGTTTGGATCTTATTGGCGAGATCAATCCTCAATCTTCACAATGCCACCAATGGATCATAACTGCTATTGAATATTACACTAAATGGGTAGAGGCCATTCTCCTCATTTCTACAAAAACCTAGAAAATATGTGAATTCATCAACCATCACATCATTTGTCACTTTGGTGTCCCTCATTGCCTCATCACTGATAATGAGAAAGAAATTCAAAAACAAAACCCTACGAAAGCTTTGTGATGCTTTTGGCATTCAACTCAGTTTCTCATCACCTTATTACCCACAAACCAATGGCCAAGCTAGAATCAACCAATAAAAACTTGAAAAAAATTCTTATGAAAGTAGTTGACGATACTGGGAAGGATTGGCATATGCACATTCCTTTCACCTTGTAGGCTTATCACACTAGTATTCACACTTCAACTGCTACCACACCTTTATCTCTGGTCTATGGTACCGAGGTTGGCTTGCCTCTCGAATTCTAGATACCATCTCTCCACATCTCACTATAAGACATGCTCAACGATGATGACTTTTGCCAAGACCGTTTAGCACAACTTGAGTTATTAGATGAATGTCATCTCAATGCTCTTGATCATCTCCAAATCTACCAAAAATGTATCAAACATGTGCCTATGAAAACATGTTCCATGAACGAACCTTCCAAATTGGTGACCTCATTCTGAAGGAAAATCAACATGTAACTAAAGAAGAAAAAATTAAATGGGGTAAATTTTCTCCTAATTGGCTTGGACCCTATATCATTACTCATACCTATGGATCAGGTGCTTATCATTTATCTTCACTTGAAGGTAAACCCGAACCTGAGCCCCTCAATGCCTTTCATCTTCAATCCATTTTATTGTTGACATTTAGTCCTATATCACATTTTGTCTATTGAGCGCTCGTCCCTTGAGCACCATTCACCTTCCATGTTACCCATTTGAGGATCAATGACTAAACAAGAATCATGTGATTACCCATCACCTTTCATCCTTATCTTCAATATGAGTACCACGACTCTACTCATGGCATGATTCTCATGGATACCTTTCCATCTTTTCAAGGTGGAATCCTATGGTCGTTCATCACTTGAAACCACTCTTTCATAGTTAACCTCTGTGTGTTATGGTTTTGTCTTCTAAACAAGAGCCTAATCTTCATCTATAGTCTTATCCATGACTTAAACATCCAAAAACAAAAATGGGATTAACTCCTTGAGTCAAACTTCAAGAAAAATGATGACTCCCTCAAAAGGGACATCTCTTCTTTCTATCTCTTTGGCTATAAATAGACTACTCCCTCGAAGGACAGCTATATAAAGCTTCCATTTCACAAAGTACCATAAAAATTAGTAGACTATCTTCACCAAATAAATACTCACTTCCCGTTTGATCAGCTTCATGAAGACCTCAAGGAGATAATATACTCATCCCATATAGACTTCCCACATTGATCAGTCTATTAAAAAGTACAAAAAATGAAAAATAAAAAAAGATAACTTTTTCATCATGGACTTGCCTATTTTTGATCCTAGGTTTCTTGCTAAGAAAAACATGTTGTTAATACACTAAGTTATGCTTAACCACCCATTCTCACCTCATTTCCTTTTCATCCTAATTTCCTATTTACTCAAGGGACTTGTCGCAAACACGACATTTTGTGATCATGTGACTTTCTTCACCCTTAGCATATGGTCCATTATGTAATGCCTTTAGGGTCTTATGTTCATAAGCCCATCTTGGGTATGGTCAGACTCATTATAGTTCTTATCAATTAGGTGGCTTTTTTACCCTTCTTACCATTCACCTTCTTCATTACTTATTGATTATCCTATACAGGACCCAACCATCGATATACATTTTCAACCACTTTCAACTAAGACTCAACCATGCCTATGAAACAACTCAACCATGCCTATGACCTACATTCAATCATTCCTAAAACCTACCAACTCATTCTTATAATTCATCATATTATTCCCTAGCTTATGGGAGAACTACATCGCCCTAAGGCCCCTTTTTTGTTGGGGCTATGTAGGCAGCACTTCAAGGGCATGGGGCCCTTGAGAGGTTAGCTCAACCACTCTTTACCCTAACTAATTTTACCCCCTTTCATATTTTCTACATTCTACCTTAATTAGTTTCCATTTATATAAAACTGGGAAATCAATCACCAAAACATATCTAACCACTTTATACAATCTTTACCACATCATCAAATATCAATCATTTTCACATTTCCATATATCAAATATTTGGAAATTTACACCATAACATACATATACATCACCATTTATTTCTCCATGTTACCAACAACTTGGATTAAATCAAAACTTAAATAAATCAAAACTCAACCATGCCTAACAGACCTAATCCAACCATGCCTAAACTGACCTGACTCAATCCATGCCTAAACCAACCTAACTCCATCATGCCTAAACTGACCTAAATCACCATGCCTAAACCAACTATCATGCCTTAACTCCACTCATCATGCCTAATCCAACCTGAATCCATGATGCACTATAACAAACCGAATCCATTAACCTAAACCGATTGAATCATGCCTACACTGACCGGACACATCATGTAAATCACCATACCATATCATGCCTATCTCTATGGCTCATCATGAATCAACTGTAGTTCCCATCTACATACATATAAAAAGTGAAAATTTTACAACACAAATACATATTCATAGTATAAATATCATCATTTATAAATCTTAAAGTATTTATCACATATGTACAAATATAAAATGAATGTAATCAAAAAATCTCATGTACATCCTCACTATCTTCGGCATGCAAGCCGGTATATGATCAAAAATATCAAAAAATATCATGTAATCCTCGATCTCTAAGGTACGCAGGATATATCGTCATAATACAAAAAACCACACAACTATCAAGAATCTCCCCGTCAGATAAAGTCCATGCTTTCTATTGTCTCCTCCTCTCTCCCTACTCCTGGTGGCATCCTGCTAGCATCTCTCCCACCCTCCATAGGCCTCGGTCTAACCTCCATGGCCCCTCACCTAGATCTGGCCTCTATGCACTGGTGGCCTCACCCTGACCTTATCTCAGGGCTCATTGACCCCCTGTACTCTTTACACTATGTGTGCAGGATCTCATCCTCTCACTCAAGGCCTATTATGTGCCTCTGTACTTAGCATAAGATGGGAAATCCCTCTCGGCCATTGTCAGATGGTCCTAATAATATGTGCACCTCACCTAGGGCATCCCTAAACCTAGCCATCAGACATTGTTTGTGGAGGTCTCCATCCCTATCACAGTCTCCTAGGACCCCCGTCCTACTAATGCTACCTGTGAACCCTATCCCTATGAATGTTTCCCTCCTCCCTGTATGTACATGGGACCATATCCCACTGCTTCCTGTTGTAGGTGCATTTGTTATACCCTTAGCCTGTAGTCTAACCCATTTGTGTCAGCCTATCACCTTGTGCCAACTGGGCACTGCAGCCCATGTAACTGCGTGCATGTAACGTAGCCACCTCTTTATGACCCTTTCAGAATGCCCTATAAACCAGATATTCTAATGGCCTAAATGAGTAGCCACCTATCCCTGTAATGTTCTCTTTTGACTATGAACGAGTAGTCATCTCTGATTACCCTATCTGGAAAAGGTAACAAGAAACTCGTAGGAAATGGTTTACCCACCACAATTTATATGCATCTGTGCAACCCTGAACATCATCTATGATTGTAATAGATCCACCATTCTATTAACTCAATAACCCTAGTACATCCCTGTGATGGTAGAGGCATACCTCTCCACATAACTCTCCTATACTGAGGGATGCATCAGAACTACACCATGGTCACATCTTATAAAAATGCCTAAACTCCCTCTAGACTCTATCTGATTCTAGTATCCTCTCGTAATACCTAGCACAACAACCCTCATATCCACTTCTACAGCAGCTTTAGCTCTCTAAATATGTGGCCACTGCATATGTATGATGGATATCCACATACTGGGTCTTGATAATGTCTACTCCTTACAACCCCTCCAACATGCACCTTTAGTGAGGCACATCATGTGTAGTCCACGTGGCCTCCAATGGAGCATGCACCTCCAACTGAGCACCCAATCCTATAATGACCCAGGAACCATATCCATGCCTAAATATCCATTTTTGGAACACCACATTGGGCTGCACACATCCACAATGTTCATGCTATAGGACCAATAGTGTTGTAGGAAAGTGCAACACATACTGAACCTATCGTTAGAATCCTATAGGCCCATACGCTCCCTGTTTAAATGCACCAAGCTAGAACTAGTGCCCACGCTTTCAACCCAACATGTCCTTCCTCAATCATATCATGCCCACACACCTTCCATCAATTCCCAATATTTTGGGAATCATAACCCACCCTACATCTGGCTTAGTGTTGGAAATAACACTTCACCTCCATCATCAGAACTAGTAGCAATCCTTATAAGGATGGGCCTAGAAACATAATAACTAAGCTCAGCATTATGAAGAAATCGGGAATCCCCTGAAAGAATGGGGAACATGTTTTATTTGCTCGGAGGAGCCTCTGAGGAAATGGAGTACCCTAATTTTTCCTAACTATCCCTAATCATTAGGATCTCATACACATTGTTATAGAGGTGACCCACCAGGGCGCTCACTTCTTCAAAACTTGGAACCTGTTTAGTCAGTCATTATCTCATCTATGATCTCCTGAGATGTTTTCATAAAACTCAAGTGCATCCATACATCCGATAATTTGGGGGTATAATATTATTTTATTCACTTGAGTCCCATGTGTCTTCACTCCTCTGATTCATGTTCCCCACTTTGGCTAGGATTTTGTCTCACTAACCCTGTTTCCCTTATTATTTGCTTGGAACTCCTTGAGTTCTGCTTCATCCAATAAACCAAATATTATTCCACTCTATCCCTACCACACAATTCATCATAGGTAACCTCAGCAACTTGCATAACTGGATTTTACATTACTTATTGTTGTATTCAAACAATAATTTTCACCCAACCTTACATCTTATTTTCTTTTTCTTGGTGCACCAACACCTCGTCTATGGATTCTAAGGCACCGGTTGCCTCTCCAAGTGATTATGTAGGTCATCCTCACCCTATAAGGACTGATCCATATTTTTACGTGGGTGGTGTTAACCCTGGACTTCAAGATAATGTCACTCCGTGATCATGTATATTTTCTTGTATGCCTCATGGACCCTTTCCTTCTCTTAAAAAATTAACATCATGCCTTAACTAAGCATTGATTATTACCTCCTATTTCCAGTCCTTACGTTTCTTAAGGATCCCCACCTCCTTTTTAACCTATTCTACCTCTAGAAACCCTTCACCTTTTCATTTTATTCCGAAATTTAACCATTTAACCTCAACTGAAACCTTGTTGACCCACACCCAGATTTTCTCATCTAATAATTGTTGAGAATTCACCAAGGGGTTCGATTCCTTACCTCTGAAACTTTCATCATCCTTGACTTATTTAAAACTAGGGCTCAATCAATGTGGGACTAAAATTCCAATGATAGCATTTCCCACCTCTGTCCTAGGGTATGCTACCTTCCTCGTCACCAATCAACTCCTTGGCCAAGATTTCATGTTGGTATGGTGCTCCTGAAATCATGCATGCAACACCTTGTTTGGATCATTGATGTACCTCATTCATTGACCTTGTGCTCATTCCTCCCTTGCATGAGGCTTTTGGAAATCTTAAACTAAACTTGGATCTCCCCCCATATGCTACCATATTCTTTTCATATGATTTCCTCCTTAAAATTTTTTTAGTAAACCTCATTCACCAATGTTGCGTTCTACCTCTTTTTCCACTAGCTTCTTAATAATTCTTGCCACTTCTCTCTTTGTGGCTTCTTCTATCTATTCCTTTATGAGGCTTAGGGTCCTTTTATCCTTGTTATTTAATTATCCCTCATCCCCTTGCCTTATCAACTCCTTGTTTGTCATTCCTTCTCCTCATTCCCTCTATTATACTCTTCCCCTCCATTCTTCCTTGAATCATGAACCTCATAGATTGGATGGTATTACACCCCCTTTAGGCTCACCATCATCATCTATCATCCTTGTCACCAATGTAGGCATGACTCTTACTCTTCTGAATATGGCTCATCATTCACCTTCTTCCTCTTTCTTACTGGGGATTCCAGTCCTTAGATTCTTCTTTTTCTTTCTCTCTAACAAGTGATGTCTTCCTTGGTGATTCCTCATAGGTGAGTGGTTCTTCACCTGCCTCTAGCACCTATTCTTCCATATTCTTTATCTTTGACACATAGATCTTATTTACCCTACATTGGAAGACCTACCTAGGATTAGCACTTTCCTTTGGTGTTCCCACCAATGTGTGGTTTGAACACTTGGTTTCTTCTTTCCTACACCTCTTCTCTTTCCTATCTTCCTTATCGCAGCCTTCTTCCTACCCGTAGGGTCCTCAAAAATGGAGAGATAATTCTCCAAGTAAGTGCCTGCTTTTCAAACTTTAGCCTTATATGTCAGATACACTCTTCTTGCAGTTTTTCCTATAATCAGCTGTTTCACTCGGAATGTTTCGGCTCGTTCCTTTTAGAAACAGATAAGGTTAGGGCTAGGAGGAATACCTGTAGAATGTCGAGATGGTGTGCGCGTACCGTAGAGAAAGATCAGGCTGACTGCGAAGAACTCCTTTTTGTCTTGGAAGGACTACCTGCAAATAAGAACACAAGACCACAAGATTTTGATTAAACAATAAATGAGGAAACTGCCTTGGGCCCAGGAAATATAAAACTTCCTTTCGAAGGTGGTCAGTTCCCCTGCTAATATGAATTAACACAAAAGACTGTAAAATATCAATTAAATTACTTCGTTGAACTGGGTAGGGGAAAGGCTGGTTTCTGGTTATAGTCAGAGGTAACCGATGCCGGTTACTGATAACCGATGCCGGTTACTGATAACTGATACCGGTGGGTTCTAGGATCTGTAGGTTGATTGTTTTGTGGGGTGTTGGTGTTTTTGGTAAGGTTATTTGGTTTATGGATGATATTAGGAAATGAGATGATGAGAGGTAAAAGAATGACAGTTAGATGCAATGGCACGTTGGGTAGTGGATTCAGAGACTGGATTTAGGAGGACTGATGATTCAAGAAGCATAAGAAATGTTATAACAGAGGACATGCAAGATGTGACTTACTGGTTTTGGCGAAGATGCAAGTTGATATCCTCTACTGCTGCAAGCACTTCTGGTTTCTTCACTCGTCTCTGCTCTGGTCAAGTGAAGATCTGGACTCTGTTTTTCGCTCCCAATGCTCTCTGTTGATCAAAAATCCTTCGACTGATCTCCAAAAATGAAATTCCGATCCGTTGTTTTGGTTTGGGGAGCCCATTTACAGGGAACCGATGGCGGTTACGTAACCGACGGCGGTCGAGTAGGAACCGGCATCGGTAAGGAAAAAGTAGGCTATTTTTAGTAAAATAGCCCACCTTCCCTGCTTTTCTCCCGAGAGATCAGTTGCGGGCTTGGTCAAGTGGCTAGAAGGTCGGTTTTGGGTGCGAGTAAGGAGGCATTAGTTATGGATGTGAGTCTAGACCAAGTCATGGGTCTTAATTAGGTTAGTTTAGGGTTAGGGCTAGGTCATGATGAGGTGGCAAAGTGAGGTGGCGGGTAAGGTGATGTGGATTTATCAATTATAAGGTAATTAATAAATAATTGTGTAAGGTTTAGGTGATGAGGTTAGATTGCGAGATGAGATGCGGGTCACAAGGGGTCGTAAGACACAAATTTGGTGTCTACATTAGCCCCTTATTGTCGTGTAGCTTGTTTTGTAAAGCTGCACGGACAATAATATGAAGTGGTTACTCCTGTTAAGGGTATAGGTAATCCCCCTCAAATCTATCACAGATTGAGTGAACGAGAAATCAGGGATAGGGTTGATAAAGGGTAAATGGGGTAGAGGGGATGGTAAGATGGTGGGGTAGGTTCAAGGAAGCAGACGCATATTGAAATGCAATAGTACGACTAGGGTACATGATTTGACGAGCAAACCAGCAGTGCAGAGGCAAAGGTCGATAGTTTATCCAAACAAGGGTGATATAATCCTGGTATCCAAGGCATAGGAAGTAGCCCCAGGGTATATAACAGGTAAGGTACAGGAACGTTTAGGCATGTTCGGCAGTACCAAAAGGTTGGTTTGGTTGAGATAAACGTCACGGTCTAGGTCTGGGCAAAGTTGGTCGACAGATCAAGTCAAGGACCCTAATCATGCTAAAACACGAACAGGTGAGCTCGATTGAACAAAAAACTACCGGATGGGTGGATAAAAGTGTATGGTGTTGATTTTGGGTAAGGGATGGAAGTGGTGCGGCCGTGGGTCGGGCCAAGTTGTTGGGTTGCGGCCTTGGGTCGGGCCAGAAGGGTAAAGGGAGGCCTTGGGTCGGGCCAAATAGTGAGGGCGAGGCCTTGGGTCGGGCCAATTGGTAGGTTGAGGCCTTGGGTCGGGCCAAATTGGTAGGGCGAGGCCTTGGGTCGGGCCGAATAGGTAGGTTGAGGCCTTGGGTCGGGCCGAATAGGTAGGTTGAGGCCTTAGGTCGGGCCGAATAGGTAGGTTGAGGCCTTAGGTCAGGCCTTAGGTCGGGCCAATAGGTAGGTTGAGGCCTTAGGTTGAGGTCGGGCCGAATAGGTAGGTTGAGGCCTTAGGTCGGGCCGAATAGGTAGGTTGAGGCCTTGGGTCGGGCCGAATAGGTAGGTTGAGGCCTTGGGTCGGGCCGAATTGGTAGGTTGAGGCCTTGGGTCAGGCCAAATGGTAGGTTGAGGCCCTTAGGTCAGGCCGAATAGGTTAGGTCGGGCCGAATAGGTAGGTTGAGGCCTTCGGGCCGAATAGGTAGGTTGAGGCCTTAGGTCAGGCCGGACAAGTGAACAAATGGTGTGCAGCAAAGGTGGATAGAGGCGATATTGGTGAAAAAGAGGCAAGGAGTAAATAAGGGCAAAGAATGGGGTGAAAGTTGGGTAGAGAACCGATGTCGATTCTGCATGACCGATATCGGTTAAGGGACCGATACCGGTTCCTTAGGGCAAAATGAAACCGATATCGGTGAAAGGCGAAAAACCTATAAAAAGAAAAATACGGCTTGTCATTGTCACTTTTGTTATTTGCAAACCAAATCGACTTGTCTGACGTGGAGAGTTGAGATTAGAGGCTTGATTGAGTGAGGTGGAGCTATTGTATTGGCGGAGAGAGTTGATAGTGGGCCCGATTAAGGAGGAGGCAGCAGTTGATTGGCCGGGGACCCAGCAGATCAGGATTGGAGCCATGGCATAGGCAGGAGGAGCTGGAGGGGCTGGACCAGCTGGACCACCACCACCCATCCCACCACGACGACGTGTCGTCGTTCGGGTAGATTCGAAACTCTTTAATTTGGCATTTTGGTTGTATTATGCTAAATTGGGGGTTTGGGTAGGAATTAACCTTTTTTAGGAAATAATGAGAAAATGGAAATGATTTGAAAAAGGGAGAGGGTAGATAGGTAGAATAGGCTAAGGTGGGTAGGTGGGTAGAGTTTTTAGGGTGTTTGGGTGGGTAGATGGGTAGAAATAGGTAAAAAATGGGTTTTGGGGGCCGCGCGGGGGTTCGGCTCCGGGAGAAGACAGTGACCGATGTCGGTCACTAAGCGACCGGCATCGGTCGCAAAATTTTAGGGAAAGGGAGTGTTGTTGGTGACCGGCGTCGGTCATGTATCGGCCGGCGTCGGTGGCTTGTGTGTTTTGGTTTGTGGGTTGTGTGGGTGGGTTGGTGGGTTTTGGGTTGGGTTTTTGTGGGTTGGGGTTGGGTGGGTTTGGGTTTGGGTTGGGCTTGGGTTTTGTGGGTTGGGTTGGTGTGTTTTGGGTGGGGTTGAAGGGTTTGGTGTGGGGGGTTTTGTTTTTGGGTTGGGTTTTTGGGTGTGGGGAGAAGGGTTTGGTTGTAGGGTTTAGGGTTTTGGGTTTTTTGGGTTTTGGGTGTGGGTTTGGGGTTTTTGTGGGTTTTGTGTTTTGGGTTGGGTTGGGGTTTTGGTGTAGGGGTTGGGGGTTGCATGGTTTTGTGGGTTTTGGGTTTTGGGTGGGGTGGTTTTGGGTTTTTAGGGTGGTAGGTTGCTAGAGGGGGGTGGTAGAGAGTCGGGGTATGGTCGGGGGGATAAAAAAGGGTGTTTAGATGATAAAGTAGATGTTGTAATAAAGAGTAGGTCTAAGGATGTGGGTTGGTTTTGCAGGCACGTCAGCAGTTGACGATGCGGGATAGGATGCCCCCGCTGTTGGTGCGGATGAGGCCACACGTATCTGCGGCTCATTGGGCCATCATGCGCGAGGTGGGACTCGGTGGAGTCCAGAGGTACAGAGCGATAGAGAGAGATCACAGCCTGATGGTCGCCCTCATCGAGAGATGGGATCCGGCGACCAATGTGTTCCATCTCCCGACTGGGGAGATGACCGTCACATTGGAGGATGTGTATCGCATCCTTCGGTTACCTATCGAGGGAGAGGCAGTCTTCCAGGTAGATTCAGAGACTGCCATGGACAGCATACTGCAGGTTTTTGGGGATGCAGCCGCGCTACTGACCTACCATAGCGCGAGTATCGGGTATGGTGACATGTACCGTGCGCATCGACACGAGACACGACTGGCTGTGTTGATGATGGTTGGGATCACCTGCTTCGCCCTCCCGGACTCAGAGGGAGGCCGCTTCCCACGAGCATTGATGGGGGTGCTGCTTGAGATGGTGGAGGAGCACACCTGTTACGCCTGGGCACCAGTATATCTGGTGCAATTGTACAGGGAGCTATGGGGCTATCGCCGGAGGAGGCGATTCGGTATTTGCTCTACATTTTTGTTGCATTGTTGGGCATACGAGCACATCGTATGCATCAGGCCAGTAGGGTTACCCCAGCAGCCAGGGCCACAGGTCATATACCGATATGGCTTTCAGAGGTGGTTGGGGGTCGTGGGCCAGCCACGAGCAGTTGTTGCAGGTCGGGATGTGGCATACTATAGACATTTGCTAGAGGGCCTTACAGCAGTAGACATTGTATGGAGACCCTACAGAGGTCACCACCCTGGCAGAGGAGCCCGCTTACAGTTGCGCCTAATCCAGTACACATTCTGGATAGCAGGACGGAGGCCAGGAGAGTACGAGCGGATACCCCTGGAGAGGGTACGCAGGCAGATGGGGCTGCGACAGGACGAGCCACCTCCCTTCCCTCAGTACAGGAGGGATGATGTAGAGGCCCCACTGCCTGCACCACAGCCTTTGGATCCAGATTGGGTAGCGGAGAGGCCAGCAGGTGAGGGTGTAGATGATGCTGGGTGCACGGGAGCATACAGGGTGTGGTGGGCTGGGCAGAGAGCAGCCAGGATAGTACCGCCTGCACAGCCAGACTTGGCTGCAGTTATAGGAGAGAGAGATCAGCTCAGGGGTCAGGTGCAGCTCTTACAGGGGCAGCTAGCTGCTGCACAGGCACAGATAGGTGTCTTACAGGGGCAGCTAGCCCAGGCTCAGGCACAGGCACAGGCAGCACCACCACCACAGCCACAGGTGCAGGTACAGGTACAGGCAGCAGCACAGGTACCGGCACCACCGCGGCCACAGGCACCACCAGCAGCACACCAGCACAGGCTCAGGGGGCATTGGTTGTAGGTGCCAGGGGACCAGCCCCAGCTCCGTTCAGTGGCTCGAGAGCGCTATATGGAGGTTAGAGCAGAGGCCCGATATTATCAGGATATTCTTGATGGTACCGGAGTCGAGTATCAGGCTTATGCAGCGCATAGGGCAGAGACCTCTCACAGCCAGAGATCTCAGGGAGGTGCAGCCACAGCTGGCGTGTCCGTGACGGGTAGGAGGCGAGAGGCACCACAGGGACCAGCGGGGAGAGGTGCCGAGGGCGGTGGGGAGAGCTGAGAGATCCCAGACATGGTTGTTGTATTTTAGAGATGGGCACCGGTCTGCGAACCGGGTGTATTGATAGAGGCCTGCGTGCCTATGTATTATTCATGTATTCATTCATTCATTTATTATATACCGGCCTGCGAGCCGAGTAGGGGTTGTATAGTGGATACCGGTCTGCGAGCCGAGTATATAGCTATTTTTGATATGAGGGACCGGCCTGCGAGCCGAGTCGAGATTTTTTTGACAGTTATTGCGGCCTGCGTGCCGGCTTTGTTGTATGATGAGATCACAGAGGCCCCGATGTAGGGCACATTGTATTTTTGAAAACTTGTATATATATATATATAGAGACGATGTTTTGATCCACATGCAGTGTTCAAAATGTGTTTAAATATTTGGTTAATGGCTGGTAATATATAGAATGTGTGATGAGTTTAATTGACATGTTGATAGATGGATGATGCTGATGTTTTTGTTTTTTTGTACGTATATATGAATGTCAGGTTATGTGATGAATTGGTGGTTTTGTGACATTGTGATATATGTAACTGATGAGTTGGATCCAAATGATGTATAGATTGATAGTTTCTTGATATCCGTAGTTGATGGTTTGTGTATTTGTATAAAATAAATGATGTTAATGAAATTGTAATGCTATGTGTGGTGGATGAACAAATGTGGTAAATTGTGTTGTTTATGCAGGAAAAGAGGCGGGCGCGACAAAAATTTAGGTGAGAAATGAAGAAAAGAACGCTGTTGAGAAAAGATAGGTGTGTAACCGATATCGGTTAAGGAACCGATATCGGTAGCTGATAGACCGATATCGGTTAAGTAACCGATACCGGTTATTTAGGTATGAGCTTTTCTAAAAATAGAAAAGCTAGGGTGGCAACTTAAGTTTTAATTTTAGAGCCATGCAAGAGGTTAAATACGCGAACGCGACGCTTTTTGACGACTGAGACAGGTTTTTGCATGAGAGATTTGAGTGATAAGGAGAAAAGAGACAAGGAAAGTGAATGTGATCCGAGATTCAGAAGGCAGAAAGACAAAGTTGAAAAGGGTGGTGATCATGGCAGAACGAGGAGAAGCATCCAGCAGGCAGGGACAAGAGGGAAGACAAGGGCCACCTCAAGCTGCTGCAACCCAAGAGGTATCAGCTTGTTTGTGATTTAACTACTGCATGTTTTGGGAATGAGCTAGAGGAGAATAGGTAAGTAGATATGAGAAAGACAACATGATAGCCAGGGGTATAGATGAGGTGAGTGTTATGGGGTAGGTAATTCGGGGTTTTGGGTATGTCTGTGTATATAGAAAGGAATAAACGATCAATTTATTGTCGTAGGTGGTTGTTTTAGGCAAGATGTATGTAATTGACAGTGACCGGTAGCGGTTAGGGTAACCGGTATCGGTTACTGAACCGATACCGGTTATTTATAACCGATACCGGTTACTGGAGGAATTTCCAGAATGTGAGAAAAAACCCTGATTTGGATTGAATGGTTGTTTGTTGTTTTGGTGTATGCAGGCAGAGGCAGGGTTGAGGATGAATGATAGTGTGCCAGCGCTGTTGTCACGAATCCGAGCGGATGTAACACCAGCTGGAATGGACATTGATAAATCGTTTGGGGTTAAGTGGAATCCGTTATTATTCACGAATCGCACGTAACCATGCTATGTTACAGGCGTTGATTGAGAGATGGAATCCTGAGACAAATACCTTCTATCTGCCAACAGGTGAAATGACAGTAACATTGGAAGATGTGTTCCGTATTTTGAGACTCCCTATTACAGGAGAACCAGTATATCAGGCACTACCTAGCGCGGGGCGGGCAGCGATAACAGAAGTGTTTGGTCCATATGCACGAGACTTAACACAGCGAGGTTTGTCATTCACATATGGGGTAATGTATGTAGCACACCCTGAGGAGACAAGGTTAGCAGTGATATTAATGATAGCGGTAGGGTATTATGCGTTACCGAGGGCGGAAGGGGGAAGATTTCCAAAGGCATTGATGTGTGTTATTTGGGAGATGATAGAAAGGAACGTGACTTTTGCATGGGCACCTGCATATTTGGCGGAGCTATACAGGGGTTTATGGGCTTGTAGGTGAAATCACAGGACGACACTGGATTGTTCATACTTATTACACTGTTGGGCCTATGAGCACATTGTTTGTGTGCGACCAATAGGCCGACCCATCCAGTCAGGAGAAACCGGAGTGCAAAGGTTGGGATTCAGACGATGGGTCCAGACAGAACAAGAGGCAAGATCCCAGGCCGTGACGGGTGATATTGAGTATTACAGGCAGGTATGGGAGAGGGTGACGGTTGCGGATATCTGTTGGAGGCCTTATGGGAACTATATGGTAACAGAGAACATAGCTGAGGAGTTGAGGGGTGTAGAGCGATTGAGGTGGATCGCGGGGCACAGGCCAGGTGAATATGAGAGGATTCCTATAGATCGCGTGCGGCGACAATTTGGATTTGTGCAGGATATACCCCTGGCTTATAGACCATATATGAGGATCGACGCAGAGGCAGCATTCTCACCTCCCCGGCCAACACCTCCAGAAGGGCCTGAAGAGGTAGCAGCCGATCGCAGGGTAATGGATGCAGGAACGACAGAGGCCTATAGATTATGGTGGGTAGCGGAGCTGCGAGGTATACGTGATCGTCCTGACATAGCTGTGATTACAGCAGAGAGGGATCGTCTGCAGCGTTTAGTTCAGCAGCTCCAAACGCAGGTGAATGAGACAAGAGGATTGTTAGCGGTTGCGGAGTCACGAGCGAGGAGACTAGAGGCTGGAGTCCTCCATGTGAGAGGGCGTATTCATATGTTACAGGAGAGATTGGCAGATCAGTGGGCGGTACCAATAGCCGTGGTACCTTTGAGGACAGAGAGGCCTGGCGAGAGGGGTCGACGATCACGATCATCACCTAGTTCGGGATGAGGCGTGAGGGTCTAAATAAATGTTAGCAAGGTATAAGAATAAATAAGGAGTGCCGACCTGCGTGTCGATGATAGAGAAGATGTATTTGTTTAACATCTAAATAAAACTGAGATATGTATGTTGATTTGAGTTATAATAATAATAAGAATGTTTGTCGTTTTGACTTTCGGTGTTTTGAAAAAGGATAAAGAGGAATGTGATTAAATAGAAATACACAAAAATATTTATATTTACCACACATGATAGGTTATGGTAGGGGATGGTCGAGCTAACCTTGGGAGACCCCATGTCTCCGAAGTGCTGCCTACATAGCCCATTGCACAAAGCAAGGAGGGGCCTCAGACCGATGTAGTTCTCCCTTAGGATCAGGGAGAGGTGAATTTAGGCAATTTGGTATGGTTTAGGCAATTGGTTGGTTGGTAAAAATATTGATATTAATATTGGTAAGGTAAGGTTGATGGTGTTGGTAATGAATTGGTGATGTTGTAAAAGGTATAAGGGAAGCGAAAGTTAGCCTACCCAAGTAGAAGGGAACCATGTCCTGATTAAAATCAACACACAATCCTAGATGCGAGGCAAAGCAGAAAGAGTGTTCCGTAGGTGAAAAGAGCTAAACAAACCACACAACGTAGAACGAGCTTGAAGCCCTAGGTACCGTGCATAGACGAGAAGTCAATAGGTGAAAAGAGTTGTATGATCACAATATATCGAGTGTACGTTACGTCCCTTGAGTTGAAACAAATGGTGAGGTGAGGTGGATGGTATAGCTGAGGTACAGAGAACTTATTACAAAGTGAGTGTTCTGACGAAAGAGAACCTACCCTAAATAGACAAGTCCATGACTCAAAAGTTCTTTTGAATGAGGCTTTTATTTTACTGAATGTAGACTGATCGATGCGGGAAGTCTACAAGGGATATTGATTGTACTATTCTTGAGGTCTTCACAAAGCTGATCAATGCGAGAAGCTTCTGATAAAGGCTGACTGTGTATAGCTGTCCTTCGAGGGAGCAGTCTATTTATAGTAGCAGATATGATTTTAGTGCATAGCTGTCCTTCGGGGGAGCAGTCTATATATAATAGCAGCAATAGTTTGGCATATAGCTGTCCTTCGAGGGAGCAGTCTATATATAATTTAGATAGCTAGATGTTCTTTTGGCGTGAAGCATCTAGTTTAGTAGGAAGTTTGACTCAAGAAAATCCCATAAGAATACGGCTTATTTTAATACTTTGAAGTCATGGACTAGACTAAAAAGGGGAAGGCATCACTCAAGGGGAGGTGAGAATCAAACTATGTGAGCTTGATTTTATTATGAGGTGTAGGAAACAAAGTGTATGTGGTGGTAAATGAGCTCAAGGGACGAGCAGTAGGTAGATAAGAAGTGATATAACACTAGATTCAACAGTAGAATGGTCGAAGATGCAAGGCATTAAGGGGTTCAGGCTCAGGTTTACCATTAAGCGAAGCTAAACGATAAGTGCCTGATCCATAGGTGTGAGTGATTATATAAGGCCCAATCCAATTGGGAGCAAATTTTCCACGTTTGCTCTTTTCTAGTTTGGTGACATGTTGATTCTCTTTGAGGACAAGATCACCAACCTTAAAGGTACGCTCATGAAGTCGCTTATCATAAGCACGTTTGATGCGTTTTTGATAGATTTGAAGGTGATCAAGAGCTGTAAGACGACGTTCGTCAAGAAGCTCCAATTGGGCTAACCGCTCTTGGCGGAAATCATCGTTGGTGAGAATATCCTGAAGAGATATTCTAAGGGAGGGTATTTGTATTTCGAGAGGCAAAACAGCCTCGGTACCATATACCAAAGAAAAAGGTGTGGCATTAGTAGAGGTACGAATGCTAGTACGATAAGCCCAAAGGGCAAAGGGAATGTGATCGTGCCAATTTCTTCCGGATTCATTGACAACTTTCATGAGGATTTTGGTTAGGGTTTTATTAGAAGATTCAGCCTGACCATTGGCCTGTGGATAGTAAGGTGATGAGAAACTAAGTTTGATACCAAAGTTGTCACAAAGGTCTTGTAACAACTTGTTTTTAAAAGATTTACCATTATCTGTTATTAGGCGATGAGGAATACCAAAACGACAGATAATGTGATGGTTAATGAATTCGACAATTTTTTCTTTTTTGATTGAAATGAGTGGAATAGCCTCCACCCATTTTGTGTAATATTCGGTTGCTGTGATTATCCAACGGTGACGTTGTGAAGAGGTCGGGTGAATCTCACCAATAAGGTCTAAACCCCATTGTGAGAAAGGCCAAAGATCTCGTGCGACCTGCAGCGGATGGCTAGGAGTATGTTGAAGGTTGGCATGTTGTTGACACATAACACAACGCTTAACATATTCGTAGCAGTCGTTATTGAGAGTAGGCCAATAATAACCTAGGCGAAGGATTCGTTTAGCCACGGCAAGGCCGCTAAAATGTCCACCACAAATCCCATCATGGACTTGTTGGATGGTATAGGTGACCTCCGCGCCGGTTAGACAGCGAAGGAGGATGCCATCAAAGCCACGTTTATAGAGGAGTCCCCCCATGACAACATAACGCGAAACACTTTTAAGAAAAGCACGTTTGCCGTTACTAGTAAGGTCAGGTGGGAGGACAGAGATTGTAAGGTAGTCGTGAAATTGGTGGTACCAGGTATCCTGCGAACTAGTAGACACAGTATTTATCATACAAACTACCGGGGTTGAATAGGATGGGGCAAAAAGTTGTTGGACCACGACGAATAATTCAGAGTCAGTTGGTGCGGCGGGAATTTGCGAGGCTAAGCAAGCCATAGTATCCGCAAATTTGTTAGTGGAGCGGGGAATGGTTTGGATAGAATAGTGAGTAAATAAGGCTAGAAGTGAATCCACGTAGTGTTTGTACTTTTGAAGTTCCTCATTTTTACATTGGTAGATGCCCATAACTTGATTGACTACCAATTGAGAGTCGCCAAAAATATTGATAGATTTGATGCCTAAGTGTATCGCAACTTGGAGACCCAGAACAAGGGCCTCGTATTCCGCTGTATTATTAGTGCAGGGGAAATCAAGCCGGAATGAAAGAGGCATAGGTTCAGCGTCAAGAGGGATGAGAACAACGCCGGCTCCTCCGCCGCGCTGGCATTTAGATCCATCGAAGAAGAGGGTCATTTGATACGACTCTTCCCCGAGTGAAAGAGTGGCGATGAGTTCGTCGGGGAATGTAAAATTGGTAAATTGTTCCCCAGGTAAAGGGGCCTCCGCAAGTTGGTCTGCAAGAGTTTGTCCTTTGATTGACTTCTGTTGTATAAACTCAAGGTCAAGGTCGGCGAGGAGCATGAGCCATCGAGCGATGCGTTGGTTTAGATGTGGTTTGGCGTACATATAATGAATGGGGTCCGTGTTGGTGATGACAAAAGTTTTGTGATTCAGGAGGTAATGTCAGAGTTTGGTGGCTATGAATGATAGGGCTAGGCACAATTTTTCTACATGTGTATACCTAGTCTCGTAATCCACGAGGGTACGACTTATATAATAAACGGCCTGTTCTCGGCGTGCCGAGTCCCGATGTGCGAGCATAGCTCCTATAGCATGGTCAGTGGCGGAAAGATAAAGGTAGAAAGGGCGGTCGTCCTGGGGTGGGATAAGCACGGGTGGCTGCAAGAGATAAGTTTTGAGAGCTTCAAAGGCTTGGTGACACTCCTCACTCCATTGAAAGGCAATGTCCTTTTTAAGAAGGTGATGAAAAGGTTGACATCGATCCGAGAGTTGGGAGATGAAACGTCGGATAGATTGAAGCTTACCTTGTAAACTACGTAATTGTTTGAGATTTTTGGGTGGGGGCATTTCTAGGATAGCTTTGACTTTAGATGGATCGACCTCAATGCCACGCAAAGAGACGATAAAGCCAAGAAGTTTTCCCGAAAGGACACCAAAGACACATTTCTTTGGTTGAAGACGGACAGAATATTGTAACAGGCGATCAAAAATAATGGTTAAAACATCGAGATGTTCACTGCGATGTTTAGACTTGCCAAGAAGATCGTCGACATAATCTTCAAGGATAGTGTGCATAATGTCATGAAAAATGTAGGTCATAGCCCGCTGATAGGTCGCACCAGCATTCTTAAGGCCAAATGGCATGACATGATAATAGAAGGTTCCCCAAGGAGTTATGAAGGCAGTTTTATGTTGATCGGCAGGGGCAACCAAAATTTGGTTGTATCCTGAAAAGCCATCCATGAGAGAAAGCATTTTATGGCCCGCAGTGAGATCAACAAGTTGATCAATACTAGGGAGGGGGAAGTCATCCTTAGGGCAAGCGAGGTTAAGATCCCAGAAATCCGTGCATATCCGAAGTCCCCCCGTCGCTTTAGTGACAGGTACGATGTTAGAAATCCATTGAGGATAGTCAATAGGCAAGATGAAGGAAACAGAAAGGAGTCGTTGAAGAGCTCCTCTTTGACCAAGAGGGCAATGCGTGGATGCATTTTTCTCAGTTTCTGTTTGACTGGTTTGGAATCGGGGTTTAGGGTGATGTTATGGACGGCAATGGTAGGATCAATTCCTGGCATGTCAGCGTAGGACCAAGCGAAAGCTTGGTTGCGAGCACGGAGAAAGGTAGTAAAGGCGGCTTGTTCTGATGTGTTAAGGGATTGTCCGATCTTCACAATGTGAGGATCCTCCTCCGTGTGGATGTTGATTTCTATAGTAGATTCGTTCAGCATGGTTTGGGTTTCAGATGGTAAGGCTCGTTGAATATAAGAATCATCCGCGCCAAGGTAAGTGAGGATGGAGTCGTCATCCTGGCACTCAACAACATTAATCAAAGGTGAATCCTCTTCGATCATGTCTGGATACAGAAGGGGAAGAGAAGATGGGTCCTCATTATCGCGTTGATAAGTGAGAGGACCTATGAAGATAGCATTTATGAAAAAAAAAAGTTAGGAGGGATAGATTCAGGGTCTATAGATTCTGTGGGTGATGATGGCAAAGTGGGTGATGATGGTTTGGTAGGGGTGACGTCGTCTTCTTCCAGGATACAGCTGACACGAGGTGTCTCCTGTGTAGGTGTTTCAGGAAAACCGAGACCACTGCGATCATTATGTTTGCGGGTAGTCACGGGAATGAGTGTATGTCGGCCTTGTTCGTAAAGGCCAAAACCAAAGCCTTTCCACGCACAGCGAGTCAAGAAGGTGAGGGCGAAACGACGATTTGTCAAGTATTGAAAATCGGATTGGAAGGGAACCACACCAAGAGGAGGTTCAGGGGTAATGGAGGATGCGTCAACACCCCCATATGTTAGGTTGGTGCGGTAATGGGGTGGTCCGTAAGAGATTACTTCCCCCACGCGACGGTCGTAGGTGGGATGTGCATGTAATTGTCCGTACTCATGCGGGGTAGGGAAAGAACTAACGTTATATAGGCGGTACTCCCCCAGCGTAAGGCGTTGAAAAACATCTACTAAGGGGTCGGAGGTTGGGATGTTAGCTGCGGGAAGGGAAGTGGTTTTTGCGACGGTGGTTTCATCAGTTGAAGGCGTAGGTGCGGTTGAGGTGGATGGTTGAGGTACATTTGAAGAGGATGGTTGGGTTGAATGTATGGGTGTCTTGATTGGTATAAGCACATCGTTAGGGCGGTATAACATATTGCAGGTTTTAAAGGGGGGAGGATCAGCTTTTACGGTGTAGGACTTCCCCTCGTACTCAAATTTTATGCATCTATGTAATGTTGAGGGAACGCATCCCATGGCCCGGATCCAAGGACGACCCAGCAATATATTATATTGGAACTCTCCCTCAAGGACATAGAAGAGTTCGGGTAAAGTACGTGGTCCTACCCGAATGTTGAGGATCACGGTGCCTAAGGTAGAGGTAATAGCGTCATTGAATGACCGCAACATGATGGGGTTGGCACACATGCAACTAGAAGGGATATTCATTTGTTGGAAGGCTTTTGAAGAGATGATGTTTAGGCTAGCGCCCCCGTCAATCATAACACGACGTACCCGGATATCCCGGACGTAAGCTGAGATGAAAAGGGCAGGGTCAGGGTCTTCTGTACCAAAATCAACAATTTCATCTTCCGAGAAACTGACTGCAGCAGCTTGTTGTACAGAGACAGAAGTGGTTGGGGCGGTGGGTTGTTTGGTGAGAGAGGCAACGTGATTGGGTGTTAGAATGGAGGCAACGGCAGGGTTTCATTAGGTAAAACCTCGATCCCTTGAAGGATTTCAACGAGAGCTTGTCGATGAGATTCAGAAGTCTGAATGAGATCATATAGTGTCATTTTTACGGGCGATTGGTGAAGCTGTTTGATCATGGCTTCGGTGGGCAACTCCATTAGAGACGGGATAGGCGGGTCCGCGAATAACCACTTTAGGTGGTGGTGCAATCGGGATGGTTGACGGAGAAAGAGATGCCGCAGGTGTGTTTTCTTTCGCTTTCCCATTGTTTTTCTGTCCTCGAGTAGCGACACTAATCATATTAATCTCGTAGACCTGAGATGAGGAAGATGGTTGGGATAAATTCATGGTCTTCAAGAGGTGGGGTTGTAATAATGATAGATCTTGGTGAGGCGGGGACAGATGATATAGTAGAGGGAATTGAAGCTAAAGGTCTCTCCCTTCGTAAGTTGTCTTTCTTAACCTTTCTATCTGGGAGAGGTGACTGACGAAGGATGGTTTTTAAAGCTTTGCATCCCTCCACATCATGTCCTGGTGTGCGGTGATAGGCGCAGATTTTAGACTCATCATAACCTATAGGTCGAGGTTTAGACGGGTCATAAGGTCTAAGTGGGGGTAGGGAAATGGTCGCATTCTCCACCAACATAGCAAGGATTTTGGCGTAAGATCCTTTGAGTGGGTCAAAATCAGAGGAGGATGAGGGTATTGGTTGTGCGGGTTTTGGTAATGTTTGGGCGTGGTTGGTTCGTACGGGTGGTGGTTTAGCCGAGGGGTGTTGACACGTGTTTTTCACTAAACGTGGTTTCTTTGGCGCAGAAGCTACGTTCGGCTGGTTAGATGATGAGGCTACAGATGATGTGGTATCAGGAAACAACCACGGAGAAAGGGGAGTGACAGAAAATAAATCCTTTGATGATGGAGCTTGTTTAGGGTTGATAGGGGGACAGGATACGTGGGGTAACGGTGTTGCTATACCCTGGGATCTCTGTATAGGTGTAGAAGGCGTAGGTCGTTTTGAAGAAAACGCAGGAGGTATGATATATTGATGTAAGGTGGAGGGATGAGGTCCCAATATGGAAGGTGGGTGTGACGATGAGGGTTTTGATTGTGATAGAGGCACGGATTGAGTTTGTCTCCTAGGTGGCGGGGCGGATTTATTTTTGGATAAATCGAGTCGCTTAGGCGGGTGTGTTAGACTGGGCATTGGTGAGGTCCCAAGCGTAGGGGAAGATTTGGCTAAGTTAATAGAAGTGGACGGGGCATTTGGTAGAGGTGAGGGGGGTGAAGGTGAGAACATGGGCATTTTAAGCTTCTGTAAGCACTTCAGGTATATGGTGGAGGCATCAGGATCGGTCATTTGCATTTGAGTAGAATATGGCGTACTCAAACGTTCCCATAGGATTCGTCTATCTTCTGTGAGAATGACAGTCCTCACGTGTGAATAGGAACTTTTGTACGGAAGAAAGGTGGGTTGTGATTCTTGTCCACTGTGGGTGTGATACAAGGGGTAGATGAGGCACTGTATCAATAGATGTTAAGAGGTCGACTGGTCGTTGAAAAGATTTAGGTGATGAGGGACTAATAGGTAGGAGGGTGTGTTTGAGAGGATCTGTCATGGTTAAAGAATTTGGTGATGTTGGTGTAAGAGATTTCTCGTCTAAGGATGTCAAAAGGAGTGGCGTAGCCTTCCTCTTGTGCAGCAAGAGCGGTAGAGGGAGACGTCTGGGAAATAGATAAATTAGATAACATCCGTTCGCAGTCTTGTAGGGATGTGGTGTAAGAAGACTCATTGATGGGAAGAGAAGTCTGGGCAGTTAACTCTTTTATGGGTAAAGGAATGATTTCGCTTTGGCTTGATGGTGGTAAAGGAGGTTCGGGCTCCTGTGTTAGTGAAGAGGCTTGATTCAAAATTTTCTCGATAGAGGCTTTTGGCTGGGTATCGAAGACTGCATGGATCTCATGAACACTCTCCTCGGCTAAGATATCCTGGTTTACGTTACTGTTGGACGAGTGATTCGGGAATGGTTTGTTGAAAATTTTCAAATTTCGGTTAGCAGGGGCGTTAGGATTATCGAGGGCTATATCCCCCGCATCAACCATTTCCTGCACTATGTTTTTCAACATCTTGCAGTTCTCATGACTGTGTCCCTTCACGCGGTGGAAGTTACAAAAGTCATTTTCTTTGTACCAGGAAGGTATGGCGCGAGTGGAATCAAACCCGGAATGAGGTTTAACAGGAGGTAAGGTAATGGCTCCTGCTTTGAGCAATTTTTCCAATATCACACCATATGTTTCTCCCAAGGGAGTGTAGTTGATGGGCTCTGGCTTTATACTTATAAGTGGTTTTCGGTGGGGTATTAGACGGTGGTTGGGATTTGACCATCACCGCGTGGACAGCTCCTTTTGATTTAGAAGAAGTGGATGTGTGAGGAGTGGCGGTATTTGGTTTATTGGTAGAATCAGGAGTTCGGAAAGTGGAGTTTTTGTTGCGCAACCGCAATTTCTCTTCCTCTAAGGCTCGAATTTCTAATTTCCGAGCCATGGTAAAGGCCTCGTCGAATGTACGGAAAGTTTGAATTTGAAGAGTAGGGGAGATGTGCTTAGCGCAGGCCCGCGTAAATAGTTCGATAAGTTCAGTTTGAGGCAAGGCATACGTAAGTTGGTTGATAAGGCCCCGCCATCGTCCAACGAAATCTGCGATAGATTCGTCTTCGAATTGTCGGATGGCATAGAGGTCGGTGATAGATACTTTCTTGGCAATGTTAATGGAGAAATGATCCAAGAAAGATTGGGCTAGTTGGTTAAAAGAGAAGATTGAGTGCTGGGTTAAAGCACTGTACCACTCCAAGGCAGGTCCTGATAAGGACATGGGAAAGGTGCGGAGTAACAAGGCATCATCATGGGCAATCAAATAACAAGCATGTCTAAATGATCGCAAGTGTTGTTGAGGATCCTCTTTACTATTAAAACGAGTAAATTTCGGCAACTCCCATTGAGGAGGATATGAATGAAGGGGGACAGAAGGGTGAATGGGCTCCCGACAAACTTGCTCGTATGTCAAGGCGCTACGACTTCCTGAAACAGAAGCCTCCAGGTTTTGCATTTTGTCCATCATTTGTTTAATTAAATCAGTGGTTGGATGAGATGATGGTGTGGTTGTGGTAAACGGAGGAAAATTGGGCCAAGGGCCTCCGCTAGACACTGGTGCGGTTAAGTGTTGATAAGGTGTGGAGGATGAATATGTTGAGGCGATCGAATAGGGATGTCCCATACAGGATGTTGAGGTTACTGGATACGTGTATGGGAATGAAAAGGTAGGCGGAGCTTGAGAAGGAAAGCTCGTGTGGATAGGTGGCAGAGAGCAAGTCATGAACGGAGCAGTCTGCAAGAGAGATGAGGTAGGGGCAGTCGGTGGTAATGATATGTGGGGTCCAAGATTAACCAAAGGAAAGCTAATCGGGGTCGTATGAACCTCTGAAGCCGTCGGATTGGGAGACGGGGCTAGAGATGCAGGAAGCAAGGCGGTATTATCAGGCGGAGTGGGAGCTAAATGAGCAGCTATACTAATAGGCATACCAACAAGGAGCTGACCATCAGGCGTACGGTCAGGGGTATGAGACAAATAGTATTGTACAGCGCTAGAATTAGCATCCAGAAACTTGGCAAAGTCCTTATCTCCCACAGGAATTTTAGGAACCTCGCTGGTATCCGTAGGATTCCCCACAGAATGTGAAGGGGGTGATTCAGGTAAAGAAACAGAGCAAGCATGTGAAACCATGGCGGCGGCTTGCTTTCGAGTGATAACAACCATGGACAGGAGTTCACAGTAGGGTTTCAATCTGTCAGGAATAGAAACAAACTCAGACTGGTAAAATTGGTAGGTTGCTGGTTTGTCAGGAATTGAAAAGACAGTAACCGATATCGGTCTAGTAACCGATGTCGGTTATACTATAGCCGACGTCGGTCAGGTAACCGATGTCGGTGTAAGAAGTCTGGGCTAACAATATATAAAAAAAAAGGCTGCTAATTTGATTTTTAACAACGTTTAGTATACTTGTCCAATTATTGATCACAGAAGACAGAGTATGAGAAAGAAAACAGAACTAAAAACAAGCAAGATGCACACGCAAATCCAGAGATTAACCCTAGGGTTAATTTTAATTATTGTGGGCTTATGCCTTTAGACGTAGAATGATGTCAGAATCCTAAACAAGAGACTTAGGGGAAATGTCAAGTTGTTTTGGCTTATAAGGTTACCTCAATCGGGCGGAGGAATACCGCGGAAAAAGGGGGGATGTTTGAGCTGTTGTGTTAATTGTGAAGTGATTCGGTATGTGTTGTGCAGTGAATGTAAGATTAATTTCCTGTCAATACCGTGGATATCACCCCCACGTGTACGACCTGTTACTTAATCTATGTTCACTAGAATTGAAAAAACAACAAGCAGGAATGCAATGCATGTGTTTTAAACCCAAATCGAAAATTATGTTCGATGAAGCAAGAGAGATGACTTTCACTAATGCGAAACTAGGAAAGCAAGACAAATTCTTTACGAAATATATAACAAAAGCAGCAACAGCAAGTATGCTTCCTAAAATGAAAATAAGCAAGAGAAACAGAAACCCAAAATGGGTCCCACCGGGCGTGCCAAAATGTTTCACTCGGAAATGTTCGTTCCTTTTAGAAACAGATAAGGTTAGGGGCTAGGAGGAATACCTGTAGAATGTCGAGATGGTGTGCGCGTACCGTAGAGAAAGATCAGGCTGACTGCGAAGAACTCCTTTTTGTCTTGGAAGGACTACCTGCAAATAAGAACACAAGACCACAAGATTTTGATTAAACAATAAATGAGGAAACTGCCTTGGGCCCAGGAAATATAAAACTTCCTTTCGAAGGTGGTCAGTTTCCCTGCTAATATGAATTAACAAAAAGACTGTAAAATATCAATTAAGTTGTTTCGTTGAACTGGGTAGGGGAAAGGCTGGTTTTCTGGTTTTGATCAGAGGAACCGATGCCGGTTACTGATAACCGATGCCGGTTACTGATAACCGATACCGGTGGGTTCTAGGATCTTCTGGGCTAGTGGTTTGTGGGATGTTGTAAGGCTGGTTTATGGATGATATTAGGAAATGAGATGATGAGAGGTAGAAGAATGACAGTTAGATGCAATGGCACGTTGGGTAGTGGATTCAGAAATGGATTTAGGAGGACTGTGATTCAAAAGGCATAAGAAATGTTATAACAGAGGACATGCAAGATGTGACTTACTGGTTTTGACTAAGATGCAAGCTGATCTCCTTTGCTGTAAACACTTCTGGTATTTCCACTCGTCTCTGCTCGGTCAAGTGAAGATCTGGACTCTGTTCCTCGCTCCCAATAATCTCTGTTGATTCAAAAATCCTTCGACTGATCTCCAAAATGAAATTCTGATCCGTTGTTTTGGTTTGGGGAGCCCATTTACAGGGAACCGATGGCGGTTGCGTAACCGACGGCGGTCGAGTAGGAACCGGCATCGGTAAGGAAAAAGTAGGCTATTTTTAGTAAAATAGCCCACCTTCCCTGCTTTTCTCCCGAGAGATCAGTTGCGGGCTTGGTCAAGTGATAGAAGGTCGGTTTTGGGTGCGAGAAAGGGGTCATTAGTTATGGGTGTAGGTGTAGACCAAGTTTTAGGTTTTAATTAGGTTAGTTTAGGGTTAGGGCTAGGTCATGATGAGGTGGCAAAATGAGGTGGTAGGTAAGGTGATGGTGGATTTATCAATTACAAGGTAATTAATAAATAATTGTGTAAGGTTTAGGTAATGAGGTTAGGTTGCGAAATGGGATGCGGGTCACAAGGGGTCGTAAGACACGAATTTGGTGTCTACAATTGCTTGCGTGGAAGACCTCGAAGCCATACCCAATTTTGGGGGATGTTTTTCTGTTGGAGGTTGGGTGGCCGAGGGTAAACAACGGGGTTACTTTTGTCTTCGTGGAGAATCTGCTGATTATTCGTCCTTCGAAGATGGACACGGTTAATCTAGCTATGCATTGGCTATTGGCCCTCTTTCTGTGGGACTTTGGCATCTACAAGTTCGTGCTAATTGTTGTCTGGTTTCTAGGCGGTGTAGGATGCGATGCAGGGTTTGCCATGCAACTGGAAGTGGGTTTTTAAACCTATCAACCTTAGAGATGTGAGTTTGGCGTTTTGTTGGAGTTTACAAAGAGACTGATTTATACATGTTGTGACCGTGTTTGCGAGCCGCATTCGTCTGGTGACCCTAACCCAATTACCTAGATCTTAGCTCTCCGAGTAGAACCAGTGCCCCTCTTGGTGGACCAAGCTGCGGGCAGATGCCTGGTGAAGTCCTACATTTCCTTTGGTTCAAATGAGCTCAATGTCGATGCGGTACAACACGGTCAATTCTGGTTTGGAGGTGGAAGATCAGCCTGGGTTACCCCCAATGGCCAACCACATCTTATGTTTTAATGGAGTCGGGGGGTTAACTCGCTATACTAATACTTATAGCATACAGTTTTTTGAAAAAGGTTGGCTTTTGTTCGTAATAATGTTTAAAATTGGTCACACTCCCCATTGATCCCCTCGTCATACTTGAGGCTAGGCTAGGCCCCTGTTTATGTACATAGGGACCTAGCCCTTCAACCCGCTTTACCCCACACTATATATTTATTAATAATTAAATCATATATTATCCTCACCATATATTTATTAAATATAATAAATAAAATTTGAAAATACAATAAGACACCTCACCAAGCTACCTCAACCTAAACCCTATTCCCTTTAAGAAGTTACCATAACTAACTAAGACTTACCTAAACCCTAAAAATCAATGCCTACAAGTTCTCTCTAACCACATTCCCACATGCTAAAAATTATTTCCCAGTTCTAATCCAACATATTTAAAATCACAAGATTTAAGAAAATCAAGTAGGATCTCCCTAAGTTTAGTAAACCTAGACTTCCCCCCTTGACCGAATGGGCAGATTTCCCCTAACCGTGGCCGGTTAAGGGGAACTAGTCCATCAAATCCACCCGGGGCACGATCCCCTAAAACAACCTTATTACGGTGCAGGTTGGAAAAACATTCGCTGAAAAAAGAATGAGAACCTCGATGAGATATCTCAAAGAAATTGCAGCAAGAATTCATAACGCATCTTCACCATTGAGTCAATAGTCATTCAATAAAATCACAATTTTTTCAGGAGATTGAGCATTTTTTGTTAACCTGCATCTTTTTGAATCTTTCCTATAACTTTATTTGACCCCTTTATGGTTCCATTCTGATCAAGTCCAATCTTTATAAATGTACATGCAGCCCATGCACAAGTTTAATGATAAATTCAGGTTGGTGATCACTTTATATTTTCAAAATTTAATCAACACCTCCAATCCTTCACTCATAACTTTCCTAGGACAAATATTATAAGTTAAGTATCAACTTTAATATTATTAAATCATTACTTTTGCATCCATTATTTATATTAAAGGTCCCCTATTGACCTTATCAGCAAACATAAAATACCTCCATATAACCCATTCATACAACTTTTAAAATATTAAATTAAAAAATCTCCCAATACCTTTCCGACCAACCAAATCCTTATGTGTATCACAAAGGAGACCCAAAACCCTATTCTGTGGAAAGTTTCCAGATTTCCATAGTAACCGGCACCAGTTATACCTAACTACAGTCGGTCACCCCTAGGAGACCAAAACTCGGTCTCTAACACAAGGTTTACACAGCCTGAGACAAAGACCTATCCACCTAATTTTACATCACCCTTCGACTAAAGTGACCTACCCGAGACCTTTCAGACAAGTAGAATCCCAACCAACCATTTGACCTATGAAGTCCTATTCTAGCTTAGCCTGTTAGATTAGATCTGTTTTTTTATTGTGTTTTTAAGTGAGATACCTAAATCATAATTCAAAACACAGGCAATAGGATTTAATTTTATTACCAGCATTAAACCCTCATTGTTTAAAACAGTGGACTGACATTTTCCATCTAGGAAGTATCATACTTCCCATCTAGTTGACAATAGGCACTTCACTACCCATATTGTTTAAATATTCACAGTGGTCTTGCTTTTATTATAGGTAGTTCCTCCTAGCCATGTTTAGCGAAGCTCTCACCAGCCGTAGGAGTCAGCTATGGATTCCAGGCTTGCTTTAGTGCACACACAGCAACAACCATCTTGCAGTAACAGTGAAAATGATGCTCTGTATTTTGGTTCATATGCCCACGTTGGAATTCATGAAGAAATGCTTAAGGTCAACCGTTCTAGAGAAACGTTTTTATTTAATGTTTTAGTTGGGAGGGAAAACTGAATGGTACAGTGCATATGGTATTAAACTCACTTTGGGATTTATCGAGTTGTTGAATGCCATATGTATTACGCAATGTTCTGCATAAGTTCATGTGATGAAAATTCAAAGGAACATTAACCATTTGGCGATGCTATAAACTAAATTTTATCTTCCTTGATAATTTGTTCCCACAAGCTTGGATCATCGTCTTTGCTAAATTTTTGGAATTGCGTTCTTAAATTTTAGTACATACATGTGATTGACTTGGGTACTGGATTAAGACATCCCATTTTCTTTGTATTTGATCAATGGATACTTGAAGATAATTTTTTTCTCATGCCTTTATCATCTGGTATTGTGTTGGGGCCTAAAAAGTGGATGAATCAGTATGGAAGATTGTGAGTCTATGAGTTTTTTCTTTCCTTTAAATATTGGGAGAGGTTATGTGTTGTTAAACACTACCATCTTCTTAGTTTTAGTATATTGTGATTACATTTAGACAGATTAGGTATTAAAATTCGGTTTGTATAATATTCATTTGACAAAAGAAAACGTGATTAGTTTTTTAATTGGTTTTGTGAAATCTTGGGTGAGTTCCTAGATTGGTTTGAAAGTATTGTTTTCTAAGTTTTAGTACATGTGATTGAATTTCGGATGAGTAGGCATTGAGACTTTGGCTCGCGTAATATCCATTTGACAAAACAAGGGCAACAACATTCATGAGACAAATGCCCTTTTTTGTCTACCGGGGACTATGTTGGGTGAGGTTATGGGTTGGCCTTGAAGGCGTTTTGCGGTAAAGTTGGACCATATTTTTAAATCTTGTAATTGGCTCAAATAAAATCCATAATTGTTAGCAGTTACCATTTCATGGAACCTCGCCGAATGTCTTCCTTATCATTGTAAGGGAAAATTTGAACTTGAGATTTCTTCTTCTTCACTGCTATCTTGTCAAGTTATTCCCAAACAATGTTATCTTGTTTTACACCGCAACCCCATAAACATGAGACAAAAGTTTTGGTGATCACATTCTTAAGATTTGTAAGCATGGCTCCCACTCAAATACGCCTCATAATCGCTACATTGCACGGGTACCAATTGCCTCCCTTATTATAGTGATGCAGATTTAAACTTTTAGTCATGCTCTTAGATTTAAAATCGTTCAGTGTGCTTCTTTTTTATCTATAAACTGTCAGCCCACGAAAATCATTTTTTGCCATTCACACACGTCAGAAATACCTTGTTTTGTTACATACAACATTGATTTCTGTGTTTAGATCTCAATTTGAATGTTAAGGAATCAATAACGCAAGTTTAGATATGCTTCAATGGAGGTTCCAATCAATTCATACCTTGATCGCTCCCGATTAAGGGGTGGGTTAACAAGCAAGACAATTTGGGCCTCAAAGTCATTTGGAACTGCCACGTACAAGTAGGATTAAATTGAATTTTAATGGATCTGCTAAGAGAAATCCAGGTCCCAGTTGTTAGTGTACGTCTTGACATGAATAGTAAGGAGTGGAACTGCCATGTTATCTTCCATGATAGCGTGTACTACGCAAATGCTAGCTACATCTAGTATGTGCTCCTGAGGTGAAACATTAGTTTCCTTAGTGTAAAACGGTAAAATTTAGCAAGGCAACTACCGGTATGGCGTCTCTTCGTGCTAATAGCAAAGGACTACTAGTATTAAATGGAGGACAAGTATTGGCTACCGTGATGTTCAAAAGTTGGTTGTGTCTTGATGGGAAAAAATTTCCTTTAGGAGGAGTTGAATTTCCTCTACAAGGTAAAGTGGTAGTTGATGATACTGAAAGGTTTCTTTCCCTTCTTCTTGGGGGAGACAAAGAAAGCTCTGTATGATTATAATCGTCTCGCCTTAAAGAAGATCTTGTGTGAATTATTTACATAAGTTGATGTACTGAACTTTGAAATCCAGAGAGATGGAGTTGTTAGGTACCTTGTGTCAATGGAATGAGAAGAGAAGTACTAACTCTCTTTCGTATCCGGTGTGCCAAAAACTATTGTCACCAAAAGTAACTACACACCTTGAATGGCATGGGAATTAATAACGACATTCGGTGTGATTGGGACACATGGGATCACCTCCCAATCTATGGGACTTGTGCTTAAGGTGAACCTATAGAGAATTCCAGATTCCTCTTCCTAAACTAAACACAAAACTACTTCTGATGCAAGAAAGATGGCTGTGCTAACATTTCATGGGATTAGGGAGAGAGAATGCAAGGGAATAAAATATATGCTATAAGTGGTGATGCACTAAGAAAATGGATATTCAATTTATAGAAGGGTTAATTTATGTAGGATGCTCACATCATTAGCCACCTTCACCTATTGCAACTTGGAAAGGGTAAAAAATACCACAGATTGGAAGCAAACGTTCCATTGTTAAAATTTAAACACACACAGTAAAAATATCAGATTTGATTTGATACACAAACTAATTTATCAAGATGGTAATCACAAGCACATGTCAAGCATCTACTTAAGTGATAATAATAATACAAATCTTAATCAATAGAAAGAAAATAGTTTCTCACAACTGACAAAAGGTAATCACACTATTCTTTTCACAATATGAAATAGATAATTTGAAGTAAAGGTAAATTAATCAATAATGCCAAGGAATTACATTCACATTGCATACAATGACTAATAATTGAACACAATAAAAAAAATCTTCAAGTGTAAGGTATAACTCTGAATATAATTAAAAGGTTTTAACAAATCTCTGAAAGTACTCTTCCAAGATTGAAGAGAAGCTTCACCAAAAATCTCTAAAAATATGTGTATCAAATAAAGGAAGCGTTCCACTATTTATAAGTTCCTAGGCTGAGCCATTACATCTGGGCCCTTAACTAAAATTTATCTAAAAATAGTAATATCATTAATATTAAGGGAATAGGCTCCCTTAAAAATAGCAAATTTGTTGAGAGGGTTTGACTCAGTCAACCCTACAACTTTGACTAATCCTAGAGCTTGAACATGTCCTTTCATGGCCACTTATCTTTGGCTTGATCCATCTACATCTCCTTTCTCTATAATTTTCTATTGTCCTTCCTCCCATACAACCATTCAGTGTCTATACTCAAATAAGTGCTTGATAATACCCTAAGTTTCTTCATCTCTAGGCCCACATGCATAATGATTCACTGTGTCTGCTCTCTCAATCTCTTTCATGATCTTGGTTGGTAACCTTCAAAGTTTAGTTGTGACTTTCTTTAGTATCCCTATGAAGTTTTGACATAAGATCAGTTGGTCAATGGAGTCACTATTGAAAGTCTTGGTGACATCATCATCAGGCTTCACCAAATCTTTGAAATTTTCCTTAATATGATCTTCAGGAAGAGCATCGATATTTTCATTGAAGAATTTGCAATTAGCATTGTCAAACTCCTCTGAGATGCCATTTAGGGCATCTGTAATCTCCAATCATTTCTCCTCCAATTTCTTTTTCAGATATTGTAATAGTTGACACCAAAATTCCTTGGCCTTTTGATATTTAAACAATTTAGAGCCATCATCAATCGCCTCTTCCTGAAGAAGTAAGTCATAATCCTCCTCTCTAATGTCACTCCATGTTTCCAAACTTAAATTTAAATTATTATTATCCTTAGAGAAGGATTCTTCCATCTTAGAAATGGTGAATTTTGTAACCTGCAAATCATTATATATCTCAACGGCTTCCTTAATGAAAGGATTAGCTTCCTCCAAAATTCTTTCCATCCATCCACTCACTAATCTCCCTATCTATCCTAGCTTCTCGAGCTCATGATAATAAATATCATCGATTGTAGATGAAATTTTCATAGCCATAGTAGTTGAGACATCATTGGATGGAGTGGGCTGGTTTACTTTACGTAGCAGTGTAGTGAGCTGCTCAACCTTGGCCTTGAGCTTATCCTTGGTGGCCTTGTCTTTGTCATATTTCTCCAAAAGGGCCCTAAAAGTCATGTGTACATCTTTCTTGGCTCCTTCATCAGTAATCTTCCCCAATAAGAACTTGGATATCCAAAAATCTTTTTCTATGATTTTTTCTTTAGTTTTCCTCTCAACGGGGGTAGTCACTTCTATCACATGCCCTCTAGATGAATTAACCGTAAGACTTGATACATTTCCTAGTCTTTTGGCCTTTCTTTTGGGCATGGACTCCAATATGCTGAAATCTATGACATCTCCCAGAGGAATCTTTTTATTTTTCTTGGGAGTTTGTCTAAACATCCATTCTGGTATGGCTAGAGCCAATGAACATGGAGCAGCAGATCCAATACCTGAAGCATCAGTTAGAGAAAGATCACTAGAAATATCAGCTGGTATTTGAGTAGTGGTAGCAATGATGGAAGGTGTGGATGTAAGGAATGTCATAGGAATTGAAAAAGCAATGTTGGGGGTTGTGATTGAAGAAAATGGAAGTGTTAAAGGAAGTGTAGAGGAAATGGGTGACCCAATATTTTCCCCAGCTGATAGAACTACAAGTGACTAGAATACTTGGGCCATATAAGGGGAGGGGAAAGAATAAATGATGGTGGAAGTGGGAAGAACTGATATTGGAAGTGATAATAGAGGAAGGAGAAGATGTGATGGATCCTAGATAATACTAGGAGAGTGAATGACTTCAACTACTTCTATCATAGGCACTACAGGTGATGTAATCTTGGGAGTAGCAGACTTAGAGAGATATGAGCCACCAATAACAAAGGATATATTCTTAGGAATTGTAGGAACCCTTTGAGTCAACCTCTTGCCTTTAGTGAGTATTGGTTGGTTTATTACTGGTGTAGCCCGTGAATTTGTAGGTTGATTTTCCCCTTTGGGTGAGATTCCTAAGGTAGTCAACGAACTTAAAGTCCTCTTTAGAATGGGTCCCGCCCTTTACTTAGTATTGCTACATTCTTCCACATACCAATCAACCCATGGAAGTGGTTGATTCCTAATATTATCACTCTTGTATGATGAATCTAGGACCTTGTCATTGTCTTGCATTTCCTTTGGCACATCAGCCAAACCAAAATTTCAAACTTTGTTAAGGGTTAATCTTTCATAATCCCTTTGTCGTACGATATGTTTGTCCCAAAATTGAATCCAAATTTCTTCTAATTGGGGTACGTGAGCTCTGGATTGACCAGTCTTCCCAAACTTACCCCAATAATCAAAATTATTATGTGGATGGAAGGTTCATAGGGTTACCTTAGCCATTTCTACTTCAACATTTTTTTCCTTGTGAATATTTGGGAAATAATACATGATAATCAAAATAGGGAAACGCATTCCCACTTTGTGACACTTATTTCGGATTCGATGATAATCTAGAAAATTCTAAACTAATTCTGAAAGAATCCATTTATCATTGGGGCATCTCAACAATTTTCTTGGGGCACCTATGAAACCTAGAATCCGAATGTAGGTGAATGTAGGAAAATGAAAGAATATTTCTCCCCATTCTTGCACCTATTAGAAAGCCTCATCGGAAATCCTCTTATTGTATAGTTCTTTGTCAAAACAATAGAGGACGATAGTGTAGAAAGCGTCATTGAATCTTTGGAAATGCTTACTTCCCTCATCCAGAGTGAGTTGGGGATAAAACTCATATATTTGGGAGGTACTTCGCAAAAACCCCTTGTATTCAAACATGCAAAATATCCCATAGCAGTAGCCGCATATACCAGGAAAGATTTCATGTACAAGGTCTTTATTTATGATACTTTTTCCAAATGATAGCGAATGTTGCTACTAATATGATCCCCCCATCGGATAAACTCATCATTCTTCTTGATAGTTTCTATGTATAAAAACATCCATTCCTAGAATTCCTTGGTAGAAGGAGGACTTGAGACTCTTCTTAATAGCATAATAAGATCGTTGACTTCTGGAATAAAATCTGATTGATGCATAGTTTTGGGTAATTTGGTGAAATTCTTAACTAGATAGGATTTCATCATAACCTTTGAGCATACTTCCTCTTTCTTATCCAAGTGTTCAACTTCTATTTCTAGTGAAATTGTGGCATAATATTGAACATCTGGAATTTAAGAAAATCCTCAAAGATATATGGGTCCAAATAGATTACCACCTTATCATCACTATCCCTAACTGACATGGAGTCCTTGTCGAAGTAGGCTACTACAACTAAAACAAATTCTAGGCAATGCACAGATGTGGGAAACCTGACACCCAGGGAAAGACCATTGTTGTAGATGGCTTGCATTCATAGTTTCTTATTTGGAGCCTTTATACTCTCCCTGAAATTAGGAAGATCAATTTTTTCTAGATCACTGTCCCCAATATTTCCTAAGTTGAAGGATAAGCAGGATTGGGGAGCAACCCCAAGAAATGAGTATTTGATCTTCTTTTTTCCCTTTAAAGTGGAAGAAGACATCAAAACCTATGTTTTGGGAGCTGAATGTCGTAGAAATTTCAAAAACATTTAAAAAAAAAATCTCTGAAATTCCAAACCGGAAAATTTACGAAAGGAATCATCGAATTGAAATCCCTGAAAGAGTTTTCCAAACTGAAATTTCTGAAATCAAAAGTTCTGAAAGAAATTTTTACAAAAGAGTTTCCTGAAGCCGGAGGTTCTGAAAACTTGAAAGAAAAAAATCTCTGAAATCTCGAAAGAAACAAATATCTAAAATCCCAAAATGAGAAAGTTTCAAAAGAAACTTCCTAAACTAAGATCTTCAAAGATTTTCTCTGAATGAATTTCCTGCTTTGTGATCTTCCGAAGGAATTCTCTGAATGAGTCTTTCCAAATATTTCTAAGGAATTTGCAAAACTAATGTTAAATTGCCAAAGATGGAAAATGAAAAGAAGTACGAGAGGCCTAAAAAGATCCTTTGAACAACTTCAAATACCTGGAGGAAACTAAAAAAATGAAACATGGTCAACTACAAGAATGACATCATAAAAACACAAAGGGAAACCAAAATGAAAAAACCAAATGAGGAGGAAATGGAGGAAAATTACCTAAAACCAAAAGAAAATAAACAAACAAAAATAACATACCTTGAAAAAGACATTGTAAAGTACAAGAATGGGATGTCAGAGAGAATGTGTCAGGTAAAAATGACAAGTAAAAATATGAGTTTAAATAGAAATCCTGATATTAATGGTAAAAATATGATCCGTACAAAAGTAGGTGAAAATTAATTATGCACATAATCTCTAAAGGTCTAAAACGTAAAATCCCAAAATTTAAAAAATTCAGGATTTTAGACTTCAAAAAATGGGAAGCAAAAAGATGAATTGGTGATTGAAAAGTGTGAAACCTGAAAACCCGAAATTCTAAAAATTCAGACTTCAGAAAAATTCAAGTGAAAATCTAAAAAATGACTCAGAGAACTCTGAAAACCTGAAACCTGAATTTTCAAGTTTTCAGACATTCAAACTTCCGAAGTCCAAGAGGGATTTATACAAAAAGAGCTAAAAAGTCCCAAAAATCGAAAAACCCTAAAGACCAAAAATTCAAACTTTCAAAAATTTGGACTTTGGAAAAATTCAAATGAAATTCTGAATTTGAGCTAAAAAATCTAAAAGAGGAAAAACTCTGAAGCCCGAAAATGAAATTTTTTGGATGCTTGGCCTTAGCAAAAAAAAATCACTATGCGAGGATTTCTTTAAAAAACATTTGCCTGACACATAGCCTCCTTTCTAGGTAGGTTAAATGGTTAACAATTATGGTGCATTTGTGCCTAAATCTAGTTTCCTTATTTATGTCTTAGAATACATGCAGTTATATCTGTGCATTATTCCTCTAATATTGATAAACATTTTTGCAAAGATCATATAAAGGAGGGGCTCAGTAATTTTGCATGCCTCGGGTGAGCACCCACTCTAGATTGGGTGATAGGTTGGCATTCCTGGGATATTAAGTGATTAGAAAAGTTGGCTACATTTTGTTTCTATTTTTAGGACCTCTTTTGAAGATGTTGTACGAATGGTGAGGAATGGAAGAACGCATAATCTTGGACAACATGGAAACTTGGCTTAAAAACATGGAGGATGATTTTTATCATAGATTCAACACTAGACTAAATTTTGATGCACATAAATGGGAAGAGGATCATCTATATAATGAGCTATATGAAACTGTTGTCAAAATTTCCCCCCCCAAGGTAATTTTGATAACATGCATCAGATTGTCAGTCCCAAGCAAGTATATGATTCAGAGCCCAAAATCATGTTTTCTGGGGTCCCCTTGGTTTCCTTCTAACTCTCCTGTTCAAGAAGGAATCCCAACAGGTTGATAAAATGGAAGAGATGCAAAAAATATGGTTGCAGGATTGTTCTAAGGCATTTCGGGTTTGCAGTCTTGGGGCCGAAAAAATGAAGAAAATCAGCTAAGTCCTAGTCCAGGCGGTCCTTGGGATGGTTGGGACATAAAAGCATGAATTGGCCAAAAGGCCGCCAAGTGGTCCACGCAGCAAAGGGACATTCGGGCCATGGGGACACGCGGGACATGAAAGGGCGAACCGGCCGAAGGTGAAAAAATTGACTAACTGTTGTGCAGATAAGGCTGGGACAAATGGGCCGTGAGGACGCGAAGGACGCGTGGGATGCAAAAAGGTGAGGTGGCCAAGAGCAAAGGTAGCCTGAATCAGGCGGTTTGGAGGAATTTTTCCTAGATATACTGGGACAGTTGGAACAAATGTACGCGAAGGACGCGAACCAGCCAGGATTGGCCGAAATGGGGAACTTCAGCACCAGGACAGTTGGGACAAAGGGACGCGTGGGACGCAGTATAGCCGAAGGAGCCGAAAGCCAATTAAGCATATTGCCACGTGTCATCGGCTGCAATGAGGGATGAAGGAAGCCCATTTTGGGCGGATCGGAGGAGTTTCTGTCCCAAACAGCACTGGGACATCCGGGACAAATGGACGCGAGTGTATGTGAAAAGCCGGCAGACCCGACATACCAATCAAGAAACACGACACGTGTCCTACGGCAGGGAGAGCTCAGAGTCCAGGGGAAGTACTTAGGAAAATTTGGAAAATGTTTGGCCAAAAAACTAAAAGTTCAAGCACTGACCCCCGTGGCCCCCTGTCCTCCAACCAGATCAGTAGCCACGTGTCCTAAGTTTAAGGGCCACAAGGAAAAAAATGGAAAATTTTCCAAAGTTATAAAAAAGCCCAAATTTTCAAGGGAAACCTGTGGAAAGGTGGAGGAGAGAGAATTACTCGGCAAATCAGAGCCTGCAACACGTGTCATCCAGAGTGGCAGAGCGTGGGGAAAAATTCAAATATTTTTTCCCGCCGACCTGTTTTTGCACTCTGTTTTCACCCTAAATCTTCAGATCGACATATCTTTCGATCCAGAGCTCAGATTTGCACGTTCTTTATATCAACGGAAAACTTATGAAATTCTCTATGTGATTCTAGGTTTAATCTTGAATTTTGGTGTAGTCTAGAGAGAGAAAATTGAGAAACATGATCTGACTACATGCGTCATAGATAGACAGTAAGCGACGCTTCAACAACCAGCTTTAATGCAGCAGATAGTTCGCCATTTCTGTTAGACAGCCCGTCTGTTTTGCCAGGATTCCACCGCTTCT
This sequence comes from Taxus chinensis, assembly GCA_019776745.2. Taxonomy (NCBI): domain Eukaryota; kingdom Viridiplantae; phylum Streptophyta; class Pinopsida; order Cupressales; family Taxaceae; genus Taxus; species Taxus chinensis. The sequence continues at coordinate 91,449 of JAHRHJ020003019.1, read as the reverse complement.
GCCATAATGAGATGATTTTAAATGCGACCTAGAAGTGGTTGGGGCAGATTCTGGATTGTAGATCAAGAATTTCGCGCTTGTTACCTGTCCAAGTTAATGCACCAAACTAAACACAAAAACCCTGAAAAACCCCAATGAAATTGATACCTGATGAAGATGTAGACGGATGAGGAAGCTGATGTAGATAAGACGGGCGCACATGAGTAATTCACACAATAGATCCGAGTAACCTGCAAAACACCGATGCTTGATAGAAAAAGACCACGTTAAAAGATATTTAGGTGGACTGCCCGAGAAGTGGGTCTGGGAAGCGATAAGCTTCCTCGGCGGATGTCAGTCCACGTTTTCAATTAAGAAAAGAAGCATACATGATAAGAGATGTAAGTAAAAGCTAGATTTTCTGATTGCAGTAATAAGACAGAATCTAAACAGCAGACAGAAAGTACAGAAAACAGGGAACTATGAAATAATGCTGAATTTGTGTTACCTGTGTCCTTTTACCTGTCTGCAGGGAAATCGGCGTCGACTGGGTAGAATCGGCGTCGACTGATGTGGTCGGCGTCGATTGAGACGAATCGGCGTCGACTAAAGACAGATCGATCAATCAGGAACTGTGCGATAAGATTCGGGAATTAGAAGGTGAATGTGGTCTGCTGGATGTGCCGAAGTTGGCGAGACACTGGAACAGAGTCACCAGATGATAGATGGTGGTGTGCGATGCTGATGTGACAGGGACAGAGTAACGGTGCTCCTCTCAGGGATTGATTCAGACAGGATCTGCCCTAATTTGATACAATTGATGCTAAGAAGATCTCTCTTTCTCACAACCTGTATCTCTCTCGCTCTCTGTTCGTGCGTAAGTGCTTCCTTTTTTCGTCTGTTCACTTTTTCACTCGTTCGTGGTCTCTTTTTCGGTCCCTAGAACTGAGTTCTGGACTTGCTTTTATAATCGGCGCCGCTCCTAGAAAATCGGCGCCGACCATATGGGTCGGCGCCGATCGCGGAATAGACTCCCGAGATGGCCAAAATGAGCGATTTCAAGAAAGATGAGAATTACCCCGAATACGGGAAATATCCCGCTTAGGGAAGAGGAAAAATAGATGTGATACATAGATAGAATAAATTTGGGGTGGATAAGTGATTAAGATGCATGGGAAGAAGCGTAATTAAATATTTAATATTTAATCACTCATGGGTAAGATATGATGGGGTGAATTAAATTTAGAGTAAGTGATTAAATCACAAATTGGATAATATCCCAAGGGGATAGTTGGTGACGTAAAACGTGCCCCAGGTTACCTAAGCAAGTAAATGGATGAGAGGGACACTAAATTGAGTAACCAATTTTAAGTGTCTACATTTTGCCCCTTTTTGTCAAGTAACTTGCGATAAGCAAGGTTATGAGACAAAAACAAAGGGATGGAAGAAGGGAAGAATTTGTGATGATGTGATCCCCCTCAAACTAGGGATGGGATGGATGATAGAACAGACGATCCCAAGTTTGAAAAAGGTAGATGAAAAATGCAGGATGCCCCAGTCGGATGTCTAGAGTAGATCTGATCATTGATGACGCATACACATAAATAAAAGGCAGCAACCTAAGGAACTCACATTGGTAGGTCAAACTAGCCGGTCTTCTCATGAGACGACGTTAGTGCCTACAGACCCATGAGTGTAAGGAGAACTGCAAAATGGTCAGCATCTAAAGAGAGACACATTGGTAGGGACAACTAGACGGTCTGGAAAGCAGATGACGTTAGTGCCTACAGACCCGTTTAACTCTAAGCTGCCAAAAAGTACGAGTGTCCCACGCAAAGGGAACAAACCTGAAATAGACAAGGATATCTAAAAAAAATGTGCCAAAAGGCAAAATTCAGCACACAACAATGATCAGATAGATAAGTAAGCCAAGCATCAACACTATGGCAAAAAGATATGGAAAATCGGCGGTGACCACATTAATCGGCGACGACTAAAACAAACGGCGTCGACCCACAAAATCGGCATCGACCAATCCAGGCACATATAAATATGCGAACGGAAAACGTAAACGATTTACTTTCAACGCGACGATTGATTCAGAGAAAGCCAGATTTTTGATTTGAGCATCATGGAAGCCTCTGGGAGCAGTCAGAAGCAGTAGGAGGACACGACCTGGGGTAAGTGGTCATTCTTGAACCCATTGTTCTTAATTGATTTTTTTTTTTGATTGATTTTCTTTGCATGGGAGGCCAGGGTCCGGTTTCATGTCCGTATCAGGCAGTCGGCGCCGATTGTTGTAATCGGCATCGATTGGTGTTTGGATCGGCATCGATTGGCATTAATCGGCGCCGACTAAAATGAACGACGCCGATTTTACCAAATCGACGCCGATTGATATATGTTCATTTTTTTTTTTTTTTGTTACTGTCTTGGAGGATGTGATTTGGGGAAATAAGAGACTAATTATGTTTTTGATGTCGTGGATGCAGGCACGAGAGGCTCTTCATATGAGGGATGCCATTCCTGAGTTATTGGAGACTATTCTCCCTGATGTGACAGATGCAGACTGGCAGCATTTAGAGCTAGCCGGGCTCAGGGGTTTCTGATATTATAGACGAGTGCCACGAGATGTGGAGCTCATGCGGGCACTAGTGCGATGGTGGGACAGCCACACGTGCACTTTTTGGTTCAGGACGGGTGAGATGACTATCACCCATGAGGATATATTCAGGATCCTGAGATTGCCGATCACTGGGGACCCGATTGAGATCACACCCCGGGAGCAGCAGCAGAGGGCCCTAGGTCGGTTATACAGAGATAGGGCAGATGACTCAGAGATAGTGTCCGGGGCAGTGAGGATAGCCTCACAGTACAGGCAGGATAGCCCTCGGAGCAGACGGATAGTGCTGATTCAGATGGCTATATCCTACTTTGCTCTGCCAGATTCAGGAGGTGGGAGATTCCCATTGTTACTGTTAGACTGTGTTTGCGACATCCTGCAGTACAGACAGGTTTTTGCCTTCGCCGATGCCCTGATAGCTCAGATATATCATGAGCTATGGATGTACACCACTGGCCGGAGGACAGGGATTGACGTCAGTTTTGTGCTCCATTGCTGGGCATATGAGCACATAGCGGTGATCAGGCCATCCGGGCTTCCTTGGATGCTAGCAGCAGTGGGAGGCATTGATTATGGATTTCGGAGATGGCGGGCTGACATGGCCGCAGGGGATACAGGTAGATCAGCCGAGTGGTACTCTGAGCGTTTCAGGATGCTGACACCAGATCAGGTTATCTGGAGGCCGTATCGGGCATTTCCGACATGGGCTGGTCAGGATGCCCACTTGGTAGCACTGAGACGGAGCCGGGTGGTCAGGGGCCGTAGGCCGGATATGTGGGAGCGAGTCCCATTCATGCGGATACTGAGACAGTTCGGCCTAGTACAGACAGTGCCGACCACCTACACGCCATATAGGCGGGATAACAGGGAGACGGATTTACCGGTTTTGATCCCAGCAGACCCATTGAGAGAGGCCCCACCCTCCGCAGACAGTGATGATGACGCGGGGGTGGATGAGGGCTACGCAGCATGGTACGACACAAAGCTTCCACGACATCTCCCGCCATCTATAGATGCTGACGAGGAGGACATAGCTGCTATGCTGGACAGACTGGAGGTAGAGCATGCCACCCTTACACAGACACATCAGGTAGCTCTGGAGGAGATCAGATGCTTTGACAGAGGAGAGGGATGCCACTGATTGTGGAGAGAGACACACCGCTCGCTAGGAGCGAGACATAGCGATCCAGCAGAGGGATCGCTACCTTCGGCATAGGGAGGCCCTCAGGGCCAAATATGTGAGAGACCGGTGCCAAAGGCAGAGTCTGGTACACAGGGCACGACCCTAGGAGGAGCACCACTAGCAGCGCCAGCAGCCCCAGCAGCACCAGTAATCGACGGCGATCACATTGTTACGAGCACCGGGTACCATGAGCGTTGAGCACATATCGGCGTCTCTCCTCGCTGAGGTGATATACTGTGAGGATGCCGTAGCGCAGCATGCCCCCAGACGTGCCTCGGTACGGGGTAAGGAGGAGATTTGAGCGACCATGCTACAGCGAGCGGGGCCTCAGGTGGAGGGAGCACTGGGAGAGATCGAGGTGGGCCGAGACCTCCAGCAGGGTGGAGGTGCATCCAGCAGCTCGATAGGCGGCGGCCAGGAGAGACAGCCAGGTGCAGAGGAGGGTGGAGGGGATAGTGTCCTCCATGCTTCAGATTTTACTATATAAAGATTGATGGATTTTGTATCTATATAGTGATGTAGCCTCGATTGGAAGGCATTGTATAGATGGCTTGATTGAAAGCCACCCATTTTTGTACAGACACACATATATATATAGATTGATCATGTTATTTGTCATATGATTGTACTCATGCTTTTAATTTTGATATACATGGATAGATGGATATAGATATAGATCTGATAGAGTATAAAATAGATGTGATTGGATAGATATAGACTGATAGATGATAGAAATAGATGTGATTAGATAGATTGATATGTGGATATAATTTTGATAGATGGATAGTGATGTAACTTGGATGTACATGTGTTTAAATGTTTTGATGGATAGATTTAGATGGATGTGTTTGATGTATGGATTAGATATAGATAGATGTAATGTACCTTGGATGTACACTTTGATGGATAGATTTAGATAGATGTGATTGATGTACTAGGCATAGATGCAGATGTACCTTGGATTTACATTTTGAATGAATAGATAGATAGCCAGAAATAGATGTGTTGATAATATATGCTTTGATAGATAAGTATGAAATTAGATAGAAGATGAATTTTGATTAAATTTAACATGTGAAATGTCAATTTGACCAGATGAAAAACAAAGAATAATGGGGAATACTATTTGCGAGAGCCAAGGAGGTAATGAAAACGACCATGACTTAGGAGGAAAGAAGAATATACTCCGGATAAGGAGAGAAAATGACAAGTTGGACTTTCCAACCGACCATAGATAAGAATCTGGATAGGAAATTGACAATATCATGCATGTAAGGCCCTATATAAGATTAAAATGAACCTGACACTAACTGGCCGCAAAACAGATCTAGGATAGAAACGGGGAGGAACAGTAAGTACGTACCTTGTTAGAATTTTACAAGGGACAGAATACATGTCCATAGTAGGAAAACAGGATTCTCTATATGATCTGACAAAAGGTCCTTAAATCTCAGCTTCATGATTTTGGCAGAAAATCAAACTGATCAATGCGGGAAGTTTACTTGATATGGAAAGAATGATCAATACGGGAAGTTTTTCAGTGATGCTAAAGAGTGTATAAATTGACTGGAAGGCTGATTAATTACAAGAATCCTTGAATATATCTTTGAGAAACAGCCGTCCTTCAAGGGAGCAGGTCTATATTTTGAATTTCAATGATAGCCATCCTTCGAGGGTATGGTCTATATCTTTTAGAATTTTTGATAATAGCCATCCTTCAAGGGCACGGTCTGATTTTCTTTTTTATTCTCTTGATAATGTAGGGATAGCTGTCCTTCAAAGGATCAGTCTATCTTTTTGGATAGCATCTCTTCTCTTTTTTTCTTCTTTTTTTTTTTGAAAATCTTTTTGGAAAGAAGCTGAGTTTAGACCTAGATAGATCAGACGGAGGGGAAGAGAACATAGAAGAACATGCACTCATGCCCCGAGTAGATCCGATTAAGATAAGCACTTGGGACAGGTGAAATGGTGATTAAGGTATTCCTACCATGAGGAGGAACATATCCAAAAGAAACATGCAATGAGTAGGGCCGCGGTACTCATATTTTAAGGTAGAACGAGGCAATAGGCGGAGAACCACACAGTTTCGAATCACCACTGAAAGTAGATGACTGGTTATTTTAGGACAGATGAAAGATCTGTGTTGCGACTAGATGTGTGTAAGATAGATTTTAACAATAAAAGGGCCGTAGATGCAAGACATTAAGAGGTTCCGCTTTAGGTATACCATCCATGGAAGATAGACGATAAGCCCCAGACCCATATTTATGAGTGATAATGTAGGGGCCCATCCATTTGGGAGCAAACTTACCACGTTGACTTCTTTCGAGTGTAGTAACATTTTGATTTTTCTTTAAGAACAAGGTCCCCAATTTTGAAGTCACGATGCTGCAAATGCTTGTTATAAAGCACATTTGACACGCTCGAGATAGACCTTGATGATGTTCAAGGAGCATTGAGACGCCACTCAATCTAATAATTCAAGTTGTGCTAGACGATTTTGATGATAGTCTTCATCGGAGATAAATTATCTAAGAGAAAACACGGAGAGACGGGATTTGGAATTCCAAAGGAAGGAACAGCCTCAAACCCATAGACGAGAGAGAAAGGAGTAGCACCAGTAGGAGTACGGATGCTAGTCCGATAAGCCTAGAGAGCAAAAGGGATATGTAAATGCCAATCCCTGCCATCTCGACTAGTTACCTTTGTGAGGATACTTACACAAAGTTTTATTGGACGCTTCAGCCTGACCATTAGCTTGAGGATAGTATGGGGAAGAAAAACTGAGCTTGATGTTGAAAGCGTTGCAGAGATTCTGCAAATCAGCATTCTTGAAAGACTTGCCATTATCCGTAATTAGCTTGTGTGGAACGCCAAAGCGACAAATGATGTGTTGATAGACGAAATCAACTATGGGTTTAGCCTTTGTTGAAGAAAGAGGGATAGCCTCTACCCACTTAGTAAAGTGCTCGGTGGCAGTAATGATAGAATGATGACGTTGTGAAGAACGGGGATTGATGAGACCAATAAGATCAAGACCCCCACTGCGAAAAAGGTCACAAATCCGCCGTAGGTTGCAAAGCTTGACTAGGGATGTGTGTAAGATTGGAATGTTGTTGACACTTGATACATTTCTTAGTGTATTCACAACAATCTTGATTAAGAGAAGGCTAATAATATCCCAAATGTAAGATGCACTTTAACCACAGCCAAGCCACTAAAATGTCCACCACAGATACCGTCGTGGACCTCCTGGATGGCCTTAGATGATTCATGGGGCTTTGAGGCACCGAAGAAAAATACCATCAAGGCCACATTTGTAGAGAAGGCTCCCGCCTAGAATAGTATAGCGATTGGCGCGTTGGACAAAAGACCTTCTACCATTGGAAGTCATATCTGGGGGAAGCACCGAATGAGATAGATAATCAGCAATTTGTTGATACCACTCATCCTGAGTATGGGTTGTGACAGCATGGATCGAAGTTAGTTGCCTAAGATGAGATGGTTGATCTAATCATTGTACAGCCAGATAAAGACACGAGTCTTCGGTGAAAGGTGGGATAAGTGAGGCTAATGAGGCCATTGTGTCTGCGAATCGATTTGCAGTGCGAGGAATGGCTTGGATAGTGAATTTATCGAAAAGATTGAAGTTGAGCAAGAACAATGTCATGATATTTTTGAAGGATATCATTCTTGCATTGATAGACACTCCGTGACCTGATTAATGATGAGTTCAGAATCACCGAAGATGTCAATATGACGAGTGTCGAGATTAATGGCATTTTGGAGACCTAAGACAAGAGCTTCGTACTCAGCCATATTATTGGTACACTCAAACTTTAATTTGTGTGCAACTGGGATAGGGGTACCCCAAGGAGGAATCATCACGAAACCCGCCACCTCCCCCTTGCTGGCATTTGGATCCATCAAAGAAGAGCTTTACTTTAAATGGAGATAGACCAAAATCAATTTGTTGGATATATTCATCGGGGAATTGAGCAAGGGGGTCTTGAGTGTCCGGAAGAGGAGCATCAGCTAATTGATCTGCAATAACCTGACCCTTGATAGACTTTTGCGGGGATAAACTCGAGGTCAAATTCTGTCATAAGCATGAGCCAACGAGTGATACGATCATTGTGATAAGGCTTTGCATGAATTGTCTTGAGTGGATTGACACTTGTGACAATGTAAGTTTTGTGATTAAGGAGGTAATGACGAAGCTTAGAAGTTGCGAAGAAGAGAGCACAACATAGTTTTTCAGCTTCGGAATAACGTGTTTCATACTCATGGAGGGTGCGACTGATGTAATAAACAGCTTGTTCTTTACCACAAGTGTCCCGATGCGAGATCATGGCTCCCAGAGCATGGTCAGTCACAGAGATATAAAGATAGAAAGGCTCCCCCCTCGCGTGGAGGTGTAAGCATGGGGTGGAGAAAGAAGATAAGCTTTGAGTTCATCAAAGGCCTTTTGGCAATGCTCATCCCATTCAAAATGAACATTCTTACGGAGGAGATGGTGAAAAGGTTGACAACGGTCCGACAATTGTGGAGATAAAACGACGGCACTGATTGAAGACATCCTTAGAGACTGCGGAGTTGCTTTAAAGTTAGAAGGGGGGAGGCATTTTAAGGATGGCTTTTATTTGTTGCGGGGTCCACTTCAATACCCCTGAATGGAAATGATAAAGCCTAAAATTTTACTAGTGAGAACGGCCAAACACGCACTTAGCTGGATTTAGACGAAGACAGAAGCGGAATAAGCCTCTCAAAGAGAGGTGCAAGAATGAAAAGATGATCCTAACTACGTGTTGGATTTTCCGAGGAGATCGTTGACGTAATCTTCCACAGTTTTGTGCAAGAGATCATGGAAGATGTAGGTCATTGCTCGTCAGATAAGTTGCTCCCTGCGTTCTTAAGACCGAAAGGCATGACGCGATAACAAAAGGTCCCCCAAGGAGTTATGAAAGAAGTCTTATGTTGGTCTTCTGGTGCGATGAGAATTTGATTATACCCAGAGAAACCATCCATAAGAGAAAGGCATCTCATGACCTGCAGGTAAATCTACGAGTTGGTCGATATTAGGTAGAGGGAAATCATCTTTTGGAAAAGCAAGATTTAGATCCCAGAAATCGGTACAAATTCAAATTTTCCCAGTAGCCTTAGTTACTGGTACTACGTTGGACACCCATTATGGATAATCGATGGGTTGGATGAAATTAGCCGAGAGCAAGCGCTGCAATTCTTCTTTAACAAGAAGGGCTACTCTAGGGTGCATTTTACGCAATTTTTGTCTTAACCGGTTTGATTGTCGAGGAGGGTAACGATAATTGTGAACCACGATATCGGGATCGAGTCCTTGGCATATCCTCATATGACCAAGCAAAGGCTTGACGATGTTTGGAAAGAAAAGTGGTAAAGGTCCCCTAACTCCTATGGATTAAGGGATTGGCCGACCTTAATGATGCGAGGGTCTTTAGAAGTCCCCTATATTAAGGGTCGATAGTGGCCTCGTTGAGAAGGGTAGACGTGTTAGAAGGAATAGTCTTAGGGAAGATATGGAATCCCTCTATTCCCCAGATAGGTGAGAATGGAATCGTCATCCACACAGTGGATAGTGTTGATAGTAGGAGAATCGTCTCCAATTATTTTAAGGAAAACTAACGGCATAGAAGCGGACCTGATCATTAATCTCATAGGCTAACGGCCCTAAGGAAATGGTAATGACTAAAAAAAAAAAGTTAGACGGGATGGAAATGGCGTCGTCCACATCGAGTGATGTTTCTAACCTAGCGGGAGAAGATGGGTTCTTCAGTAGGAAGAGGCATCATTGAGAACAGTGATGGTGGGCTTTTGAAAGAGGTTTAAATTCCTAAACCAAATTTCTGATGTGGCTTGAGAGTTGGAATGGATTTGAGGTTATGTATACCTTGTTCATATTTTCCCAGGCCAAAGCCCTTTCCACGTGCATCGATATAGATAAGTTTTTGCAAACGTGGGATTTTGTAGACAATCGAACCTTGTTGAGTAAGGTTTGAACCTAGGAGGAGAATCCGGGCGATAGTGAGGCGTATCAAGACCCACCGTAGATGAAATTAGTCTGTTGATTAGGCAGACCAATGGTGACGATGCGACCGAGACCTGGTTGATATTCAGGTTGTTTGTCTGGTCTACCCATACTCATTTAGGTTTGAGTTGGGCGTCAAAAGAAAAGGAGAGGAAGCTCTCCCAGTGAGAAACGTTGTAATGTATCTTCTAGATTTTGTAAATCCGGTAGTTTGGTTGTAGGTATGGAAGAAGATGAGGCCCCGGTCAGGAGAACATGCATTTTCCTTTAGAAGGGGGCAGGCCCTTGTGGTCATGTTGCATTGTGTGGAAAGGGAAAAGGATCTCCTGGATGAGTATAGATTTTGCCCTCATATTGATATTTTAAGCATCGATGGAGGGTGGATGGGACACAATGCATTGCACTGAATCCAGGAGCGTCTGAGGATCATATTATAGTGGAATTTCCCTTCAACAATGTAAAGAGAGTTCATGAAGCAGCTTCTTACCTACTCGAATGGTTAAGACCACAGTTCCTAAAGTAAACTGCTAGCTGATCGTTAAATGATCGAAGGGCGAAAGGCAGGGGTGAAGACACTACGTTCTTTGGTAACTTTAAGTTGCTCGAATGTGTGGTGAGGAGATGACGTTGAGTGCAGCACCACTGTCGATCATAATGCGTTTTAATGTAGTGTTATTGATTTGGACTGTGATAAAGAGGGAGCCTCCAAATCCTCTTAGAAAGATCAAAGAATTTATAATCTTCAAAAGAAATGGTGGTTGATGGTCTATTCAATCCAACAACCAATCTCGAAGGGCTGGGGTCATCTAAATTCACTGCGATGCGACGTAGATTATCCATCAGAGCCTGGCGATGTTGTGGAGAGGATTGAATGAGGTCAAAAAGAGACATTTTGACCGGAGCCTGGGTGAGTTGTTTCATAACACTCTCCTCAACTAACTAGACGGGAATTTGAGCCGAGGTCAGCACTTTCAATAGAGACTTTTCTGAGGTCACATGGGGCTTACTGGGTATGAGGAAGGAGGAATGCTCCTTCAGGGGTTCGCAGAAAAATGACAACCCGTGGTCGAGATGTGTATGATGAATGGATTATCATAGTGTTGGGTTCTAGTGGCGATATGAATTGTGTCAATTTGGAGAAGGTTGGAAGATCACACTGGAGGTGGAATTCACTAGAGCGTCTAGAGGTTGAGTAGATCTTGGGGCTCAGATGGGGCTAAGATGACAGGAGGTACTTGTTCCTCCTCTCCAGCAAATCGAGATCAACTTTCTTCCAAAAGGTTCAGTTGATAAAGCAGATTTGAAGAATGCTTGTACAACATCCCTCTTGTATCATGACCCTTCGGGTACGGTGGAGCAGTGGCAACACTTCAGAGTTAAACCAGGTAGGTTTTACACTCCTTTAGGGTTATAGGGTTTAATCGGAGGAAGGGAGATAATAATCATGATCCTACTTCTGGAACCTTGGGGATCTGCAAGTATTTCGGATGTATAGTAGAACCCGTAGACGAATCGATGAGGATAGAGATGATGATGAGTGTGCCTCTTTTACCTTAATTTCCAACCGACTGCCGAGGTAAAAGAACTGCATGTTAGGTTTGACATGTCTTTTTAGGGATCATCTTTCCATTTTTTTTGGACATTTGGAGGAGCAGGCTTTGGGCACTTGAGATGGAAGTAAGTGGAGACATGATTGATTTCGGGGAGGAGGAGAGCCCCTAAAATAACATTTTGAAGATGATGGAGATGTACAAAGGGTGTGGTCTTCAAAGAGACAAGGGAGGAACTTGTATTCAACTAATGATGTTTAGAATGTCGGATTTAGAGGCAGAATCCCCAGTAATCGGTGAGGATAACAATCACCTGGTTCCTTGGTTTGGTGAATGAACTAGAACCGATTATGATCGCAAAGAGATGACTAGTGACGTAGTTTTAGATTTCAAGTCCACTTTTCGAGGTGTTGGTGAAGGAATGTGTTGTAGAAGAAGATTTTGGTCTCTTGACTCATTGAAGAAAGGACATCTTCCTATCAAAAAGTGGGTTAAATCCACTTTTATGAGGCTGAGAAGAATTTTTCCTGATGTTCCACCCATCGAAGCACCAAGAGTCTTGATGGTTCCTGAATGGGCCCTTCCTCTTTCCGGGCCCCCTCCTAAAATATTAAGTTAACTTGTCTATAGGACCACTACGGTGATTGGACCTCTGAAGGAAGCGAATGGGGAGGTTCTCTTCCTGGCCTAACTAATCCAGGGCTTCTTCCGTTTAAGGGACACCTTCGAAGGGTCAGGTGCATGGCAATGCTACTCCGTACTCAAAGCATTTGGGATTTACCTTCAATCTCCGACAAAGTAACCATGTGATGGAAGAAGAATGATCTAGTGACCCAAGTGGAGCTACTTTTCTGTCAAGTCAATCGAGTCTAAGGTGAACTAAGCCTCCTCCAAGGAAACATGCCGTTCTTTTACCCTCGGCAATCTGTTAAAGTAGAAGAGGCGCCTTCATCATCCCTGTCCTCATCTTTGTCTAACGGATTCTATACTGAAATCCTTCGCCAACTTATCCAATCTTCATCCATGTCTCTTCCTCCGATTAAACCCCTATAACCCTAAAGGAGTTTAAACATGCCTGGTGTAACTCTGATTTGATTTGTGCTTACCACCGTACCCCGGGTCATGATACCGAGGGATGTAAAGCTCTTCAATCTGTTGTCAACAGCCTTTTGGAAGAAAGTGTATCTTTTGCTGAAGGAGGAGGAACAAGTATCTCCTGTCACCTTAGCTCCATCTCAGCCCCAACGATCTACTCAGGCCTCTACTTCTAGTGATTCCAATCCAAACGATCTTCCACCTTCTCAAATCGACACAATCCATATCACTACTAGAACCCAACAGTATGATAATCCATCTTCATCTACAGCACCTCGACCACAGGGTTGTCATTTCTGCAGCCCCCGAAGGAATTTCTCCTTCCTCATTAACCTCGAGGCCCCGAGTCTCTATTCGTCCTACGCCTCAGGCTCAATTTCCCGTATCAGTTGAAGAGAGTGTCATGAAACAACTCACCTAGGCTCTGGTCAAAGTGTCTCTTTTTGACCTCATTCAATCCTCTCTGCAACATCGCCAAGCTTTGATTGATAATCTGCGTCGCATCGCTAGTGAATTCAGATGAGCCCCAGCCCTTCGAGATGGTTGTTGGATTGAATAGACCATCAACCACCATTTCTTTTGAAGATTCAGAAATTCCTTCCCTTTCTTCCGAGGATTTGGAGGCTCCCCTCTTTATCACAGTCCAAATCGACAACACTACATTAAAACGCATTATGATCGACAGTGGTGCTGCACTTAACGTCATCTCCTCGCACACATTCGAGCAACTTAAGTTACCAAAGAACGTAGTGTCACCCCCGCCTTTCACTCTTCGATCATTTAACGATCAGCTAGCAGTTACTTTAGGAACTGTGGTCCTACCCATTCGAGTAGGTAAGAAGCTGCTTCACGAACTCTTTTACATTGTTGAAGGGAAATTCCACTATAATATGATCCTCAGACGCTCCTGGATTCGTGCAATGCATTGTGTCCCATCCACCCTCCATCGATGCTTAAAATATCAATATGAGGGAAAAATCTATACTCATCCAGGAGATCCTTTTCCTTCCGCACAATGCGACATGACCACAGGGTCTGCCCCTCTAAAGGAAAATGCTTGTTCTCCTGACGGGGCCTCATCTTCTTCCATACCTGCAACCAAACTACCGGATTTACAAAATCTAGAAGAGACATTGCAGCGTTTCTCACTGGGAGAGCTTCCTCTCCTTTCTTTTGACGCCCATCTCAAACCTAGTGAGTATGGTAGACCAGACAAACAACCTGAATATCAGCCAGGTCTTGGTCGCATCGTCACCATTGGTCTGCCCAATCAACAGACTAATTTCATTTACGGTGGTCTTGATACGCCTCACTATCACCCGGATTCTCCTCCTAGGACCAAACCTTATTTAACAGGGTTCGATTGTCTACAGAATCCCACATTTGCAAAAACTTATTTATATTGATGCGCGTGGAAGGGCTTTGGCTTGGGAAAATATGAACAAGGTGTGCATGACCTCACATCCATTCCAACTCTCAAGCCACATCAAAAATTTGGTTTAGGATTTAAACCTCTTTCAAAAGCCACCGTCACTGTTCTCGATGAGCCTCTTCCTATTGAGGAACCATCTTCTCCCGCTAGGTCAGAAGCATCACTCGATGTGGACGATGCCATTTCCATCCCGTCTAACTTTTTTTTTTAGTCAATACCATTTCCTTAGGGCCACTAGCCTATAAGACTAATGACAGGTCCACTTCCATACCGTTAATTTACCCTGAAATAGTTGGAGACGACTCTCCTACTATCAACACTATCCACTGTGCGGATGATGATTCTGTCCTCACCTATCTGGGGGCAGAGGATTCCTATCTTCCTAAAACCATTCCTTCTGACACGTCTACGCTTCTCAACGAAGCCACTGTCGACCTTAATATAGGGACTTCTAAAGACCCTCGCATCATTAAGGTCGGCCAATCCCTTAATCCACAGGAGTTAGGAGACTTTACCACTTTTCTTTCCAACCATCGTCAAGCCTTTGCTTGGTCATATGAGGATATGCCAGGACTCGATCCCGATATCGTGGTCCACAATATCGTTACTCTTCCCGACATCAAACCGGTTAAACAAAAATTGCGTAAAATGCACCCTAGAGTAGCCCTTCTTGTTAAAGAAGAGTTGCAGCGCTTGCTCTCGGCTAACTTCATCCAACCCATCGATTATCCACAATGGGTTTCCAATGTAGTACCAGTAACTAAAGCTACTGGGAAAATTTGAATTTGTACCGACTTCCGGGATCTTAATCTTGCTTGTCCAAAAGATGATTTTCCTCTACCTAATATCGACCAACTCGTGGATTTAACTGCGGGTCATGAGATGCTTTCTCTTATGGATGGTTTCTCTGGGTATAATCAAATTCTCATCGCACCAGAAGACCAACATAAGACTTCTTTCATAACTCCTTGGGGGACCTTTTGTTATCGTGTCATGCCTTTCGGTCTTAAGAACGCAGGAGCAACCTATCAGCGAGCAATGACCTACATCTTCCATGATCTCTTACACAAAACTGTGGAAGATTACGTCGACGATCTCCTCGGTAAATCCAAACGTCGTCAGGATCATCTTTTCATTCTTGCACCTCTCTTTGAGAGGCTTATTCACTTTTGTCTTCGTCTAAATCCATCTAAGTGCGTGTTTGGCGTTCTCACTGGTAAACTTTTAGGTTTTATCATTTCCATTAGGGGTATTGAAGTAGACCCCACAAAAATAAAAGCTATCCTTGAGATGCCTCCCCCTTCTAACTTAAAGCAACTCCGCAGTCTCCAAGGACGTCTTCAATCAGTGCGTCGTTTTATCTCACAATTGTCAGACCGTTGTCAACCTTTTCATCATCTCCTCCATAAGAATGTTCATTTTGAATGGGATGAGCATTGCCAAAAGGCCTTTGATGATCTCAAAGCTTATCTTCTTTCTCCACCTGTGCTTACACCTCCACGCGAGGGGGAGCCTTTCTATCTTTATATCTCTGTGACTGACCATGCTCTGGGAGCCATGATCTCGCATCGGGACACTTGCGGTAAAGAACAAGCTGTCTATTACATCAGTCGCACCCTCCATGAGTATGAAACACGTTATTCCGAAGCTGAAAAGCTGTGTTGTGCTCTCTTCTTCGCAACTTCTAAGCTTCGTCATTACCTCCTTAATCACAAAACTTACATTGTCACAAGTGTCAATCCACTCAAGACAATTCATGCGAAGCCTTATCACAATGATCGTATCACTCGTTGGCTCATGCTTATGACAGAATTTGATCTCGAGTTTATCCCACAAAAGTCTATCAAGGGTCAGGTCATTGCAGATCAATTAGCTGATGCTCCTCTTCCGGACACTCAAGTCCCCCTTGCTCAATTCCCCGATGAATATATCCAACAAATTGATTTTGGTCTGTCTCCATTTAAAGTAAAACTCTTCTTTGATGGATCCAAATGCCAGCAAGGGGGAGGTGCAGGTTTCGTGATGATTCCTCCTTGGGGTACGCCTATCCCAGTCGCACACAAATTAAACTTTGAGTGCACCAATAATATGGCTGAATATGAAGCTCTTGTCTTGGGTCTTCAAAATGCCATTAATCTCGGCGCTCGTCATATTGACATCTTTGGTGATTCTGAACTCATCGTTAATCAAGTCACAGGTGTCTATCAATGCAAGAATGATATCCTTCAAAAATATCGTGATATCGTTCTCGTTCAACTCCAATCTTTCGATAAATTCACTATCCAAGCTATTCCTCGCACTGCGAATCGATTCGCAGATACAATGGCTTCGTTAGCCTCGCTTATCCCACCTTTTACCGAGGACTCGCGACTTTATGTGGCTGTGCAACGATTAGATCAACCATCTCATCTTAGGCAACTAACTTCAATCCATGCTGTCACAACCAATACTCAGGATGAGTGGTATCAACAGATCATTGATTATCTATCTCATTCAGTGCTTCCTCCAGATCTGACTTCCAATGGTAGAAGATCTTTTATCCTACGCGCTAATCGCTATACTATTCTAGGCGGGATCCTCTACAAACGCGGCTTTGATGGTATTTTGCTTCGGTGCCTCAAAACCCTTGAATCATCTAAAGCTATCCAGGAGGTCCATGACGGTATCTGTGGTGGACATTTTAGTGGCTTGGCCGTAGCTAAACGCATCTTACGTTTGGGATATTATTGGCCTTCTCTTAATCGAGATTGTTGTGAATACACTAAGAAATGTGTCAAGTGTCAACAACATTCCAATCTCACACATATCCCTAGTCAAGCTTTACAACCTACAGCGGATTTGTGGCCTTTTTCGCAATGGGGTCTTGATCTCATTGGTCTCATCAATCCCCGTTCTTCACAGCGTCATCATTCTATCATTACTGCCACTGAATACTTTACTAAGTGGGTGGAAGCTATCCCTCTTTCTTCAACAAAAGCTAAACCCATAGTTGATTTTGTCTATCAACACATCATTTGTCGCTTTGGTGTTCCACACAAACTCATCACAGATAACGGTAAGTCTTTCAAGAACGTTGATTTGCAGAACCTCTGCGACGCTTTCAATATCAAACTCAGCTTTTCTTCTCCATACTATCCTCAAGCTAATGGCCAGGCCGAAGCTTCCAATAAAACTTTGCGTAATATCCTCGCAAAGGTAACTAGTCGAGCTGGTAGGGATTGGCATTTACATATCCCTTTTGCTCTCTGGGCTTATCGGACTAGCATTCGTACTCCTACTGGTGCTACTCCCTTCTCTCTCGTCTATGGGTCTGAGGCTGTTCTTCCTTTGGAAGTCCAAATCCCATCTCTCCGTGTTTCTCTCAGAGAATTTGTCTCTGATGAGGACTATCGTCAAAATCATCTAGCACAACTTGAATTATTAGATGAGCGGCGTCTCAACGCTCTTGAACATCATCAAGTCTATCTTGAGCATGTCAAACGTGCTTATAACAAGCACTTGCAGCACCGTGACTTCAAAATTGGTGATCTTGTTCTTAAAGAAAACCAAAATGTCACTACACTCGAAAGGAGTCAGCGTGGTAAGTTTGCTCCCAACTGGATGGGTCCGTACGTTATCACTCATAAATATGGGTCTGGGGCTTATCGTCTATCTTCCATGGATGGTATACCTGAAGTGGAACCTCTTAATGCCTTGCATCTACGGCCCTTCTACTGTTAAAATCTATCTTACACAAATTTAGTCGCAAGACAGATCTTTCATCCATCTAACAACCAGTCATATACTTTCATGGTGATTCGAAACTATGTGGTTCTCCGCCTATTGTCTTTTTTACCTTAAATATGAGTATCGCGGCTCTACTCATAGCATTTTTCTTCTGGATATGTTCCTCCTCATGGTAGGAATACCTTAATCACCGCTTCATTTGTCCTAAGTTCTTATCTTAATCGGATCTACTCAGGGCATGAGTGCGTGCTCTTTATACGTTTTCTTCCCCTCTATCTGATCTATCTAGGTCTAAACTCAGCTTCTTCCAAAAAGCTTTTCAAAAAAAAAAAAAAAAAAAAAAAAGAAGAGATGCTATCCAAAAAAGATAGACTGATCCCTTGAATGACAGCTATCCATACATTATCAAATGAATCAAAAGATATAGACCATGCCCTCGAAGGATGGCTATCATTAAAATTCAAAATACAGACCGCTCCCTTGAAGGACGGCTGTTTCTCAAAGGAATTCTCAAGGCTTCTTGCATTGATCAGCCTTTCAGTCAGTTTATACACTTTTTAGCATCACTGAAAGACTTCCCGTATTGATCAGTCTTTCCATATCTAGCAAACTTCCCGCATTGATCAGTTTGCTTTTCTGCCAGAAATCATGAAGCTGAGATATAAGACCTTTTGTCGATCATATGGAGAATCCTATTTTCCCAGTATGAACATGTATTCTGTCCCTTGTAAATTTCGACAAGATACCTACTTACTGCTCCTTCCGTTTCCCTCCTAAATCTGGTTTGCGGCTAGTTAGTGTCAGGTTTATTTTAACCTCATATAGGGCCTTGTATGCATGATCTTTTGGTTTCCTATCCAGATTCTATTTATGGTCGGTTGGGAGCCCAGCTTATCATTTTTCTTCTTATCTGGGTGTATTTCCTTTATTTCTAATCAAGGTCGTTTTCATTACGTCCTTGGCTCTCACAGAGAGTATTTCCAATTATTTCATCCAGTTAAATTAACATTTAACATGTTAATTTAATCAAACTCTATCATTTATCTAATTTCATCTGATCTACTTTGTCCAAAACACATCTCATCGCCTCTATTATAAACACATGTGGGTCTATCTATCTATTTTCATCAAAATTTAATTAAAATCTCAAAAATATCAAATCCATTCCAACTATCAACTCCCACCTATCCATCACATCATCTAAACACTTGTCCATCCAAGTAACATTACATCTATCTATATCTATTTTCTCATCCAAATTAAATCCACATATCAATCACATCAAATCACATCTATTTATATCCTCTACATCTATGTCTATCCATCACATCTATCACATCATCTATTATCCAATATCTAAAATAATCTATTATTTTGTCTATGTCTATCGGCGCCATCATAATGTCACGATCGTTTTTTTCGGCGCCTATTATGTCTATCCATCGACGCCGATTTATACTCATTTTTGCCCGATGGGTTGCATTATCGCTTCTCCACGTCGTTTACTTCCATCTCCTAATCTTCTTGCCATAGTGTTGATGCTTGGCTTATTTATCTGGTCATTATTGTGCCCTGAGTGTTACCTTTTGGCGCATACTTTTTCGATATTATCATCCATTTCGAGTTTGTTCCCTTTGCATGGGGCACTCGCACTTTTTTGGCAGCTTAGAGTTAACGGGTCTGTAGGCACTAACGTCGTCTGCTTTGCAGACCATCTGGTTGTCCCTACCAATGTGTCTCTCTTTAGATGCTGACTATTTTGCAGCCCTCCTTACACTCATGGGTCTGTAGGTACTAACGTCGTCTCATGAGGAGACCGTCTAGTCTGCCCTACCAATGTGAGTTCCTTAGGTTGCTGCCTCTTTATTTATTTTTGTGCGTCATTAATGATCAGATCTACTCCAGACATCTAGCTGGGGCATCCTGCGTTTTCATCTACCTTTTTCAAACTTGGGATCATTTGTTCTATCACCCATCCCATCCCTAGTTTGAGGGGGATCACATCATCACTTTTTCTTCCTTTCTTCCACCTCCTTGTTTTTGTCTCACAACCTTGCTTATCGCAAGTTACTTGACAAAAAGGGGCAAAATGTAGACACCTAAAATTGGTTATCCAATTTAGTGTCCCTCACATTCGTTTACTCTCTCAGGTAACCTGGGGCACGTTTATATCACCACTATCCCCTTGGGGTATTATTCAATTTGTGATTTAAACACCTATCCTAAGTTTAATTCACCCCATTATGTTTTACCCATGAGTAATTAAATATTAACTATTTAATTACACCTTTTTACATGTATCCTAACCACTTATCTACCCCATATCTATTCTATCCATATATCCCCCCTATTTCTCCTCCTCCCAAACCAAGCAGCGGGATATTTCCCATATTTGAGGTGGAGGGATCACTCTTATCTTTCCAGAAATCGCTCCTTTTGGCCATTTCGGGAGTCTGTTCCATGATCGGCGCCGACCGGTACTCGGTCGACGCCGATTTTTCGGAACGGCGCCGATTTAATCTCGGTCGGCGCCGATTACAAATAGAAGCCCAGAACTCAGTTCTGGTTAGACACAGATTGTAAGAGAGACAATTAGATGGTGAGATAGATTGAATTAGACAGAGAGAACGAGAGAGTTTTGAGCATCAAGTTTGAACATTATCTATCGAGTGAGAGTGAATCTTGTCCAAATCAATCCCTGAGAGGAGCACCGTTACTCTGCTCTTATCACATCAACATCGCACGTCTCCATTGATTTTCTGGTGACTCTGTTCCTGCATCCAGCACAGGTGGAGCCTTGCCAGTATCTCTCCGGCTTCTGCAGATCCAGCAGACGTTGACGATCTTGCCTTCGTTTTCTGATTCCCAAACCTTCTCGCACTTTGTCTCGGATCGACGCCGATCTATCGATCTAGTCGACACCGATCTGAACCAGTCGACGTCGATTCTACATAATCGACGCCGATCATCCTGCAGACAGGTAAAAGGACACAGGTAACACAAATCCAGCTTTGTTTTCACAGTTTCCTGTTTTTTGTTTCTTTTTGTCTACTGTTTAGATTTTGTTTGTTACTTTGATCAGAAAATCTAGTCCTGTACGTACATCTTTTATCATGTATGCTTCTTTACTTAATTGAAAACGTGGACTGACATCCGCCGAGGGAGCTTATCGCTTCCCGGACCCGCTTCTCGGGCAGTCCACCTAAATATCTTTTAACGTGGTCTTTTTCTGTCAAGCATCGGTGTCTCGCAGGTTACTTGGATCTACTGTGCAGAATTGCTCGTGTGCGCCCGTCTTATCTACATCGGCTTCCTTATCCGTCTACATCTTCGGATCTTGTCCATCAGGTATCAATTTCATTTGAGTTTTTCAAGGTTTTTGTGTTTAGTTTGGTACATTAACTTGGACAGGTAAGGGGTTGTGTTGAATAGTTCTGATGCAGGGCAGGATGAGGAGACTTTTCCTCGGGAAATTATAACCACATTGTCTAGTACTTTGATGTACAAGGCATTAAGGATTAGAGGAGTTATATAGGGTCAATGATTTGGGGTACTCATTGATAGTGGGGTAACCCACAACCGTATTGATGCCTCGTTGATTGAGAGATGCAGGATTACAGACAGAGGAATTTGAGGGATTCAATGGTGTTGTATCCAATGGAGAGTCTATGAGGTGCACATGGCGGGCTCCCCAAGTGAGCATCATGATGAGTAACTATACATATACCGATGATTTCCACATTTTCGGTATGGGAGTGACCAACAAGTGCTCAGACTAACTTTCAAACAATAGAGCAGAAGTTTAAGTCTAAGGGAAGGAATGTGATTTTGAAGGGATTATCTACAAGAGCACCTAGGGTTGTTACAGCTGAGGGGATGGAGGGGATGTTCCGGCATGGTGAGGAGTTTATTTATTGTGGATCAATGTGGAGTATGATGGATGTGGATGTGCCAGAAATGTTGCACATGAGATAGTTACAGAGATTAGGATTACAGGTTCAGATCATCTGAGTTTATCATTATGTTGGTCATCTGAAGTTTCAGTCGCTGGAGATCTAATTTTCTTAGTTGAGTACTCCAAGAACCGACACACTTGCGAGATTTGGGATGGTCACATACAGGATGAAAACTACAGATTGGAGGATGAGATCATCTTCTTTCAGGGAAGATTGAGCCTTGTGTCAGATTCATGGTTGAGGATGGAGATATTGTGACATGTGCATTGTTCTTCCTTGACTGGGAACTTCAAGCTTCGATGAGACCTATAGGTTCATGTCAGAGAGGTTCATATGGCATTGGTTGAGGGAGGATATCCTCAAATTTATACAGGCATATACAGTTTGTCACTATGACAAGTCTGAGCTTACGGGTTCATCATTTTTTGAATCGACATGGGATAAACTCCTATGCATTTTATTGCTTGTATGCCTGGTGAGAAATTCACCCATGTGTTATTCAATGGAGAGATGAAATTGACTCAAGGTTATTCAGTAGGTTCACAGTCAGTGTAGGAGATGGACTATGTGGAGCTGATATTACTGGTTGACTGTCTACTGGAGTCTTAGGACTTTTCATCCATGGGACACATTGAGATACATTATAAGGAGCCTTGTTCTCACATGAGTGTAGGTCATGTGGGAGAGTTAGCGCCATTTGTGAGTATACAGATTGTTTCACAGGTCGATTCAAGGGATTCTATAGGATTCAAAGTGAACTTTCATACCCAGGAGTTGATTGGAGAGGTAGTGAGTGATCACATGATGATAGCCTTGCATTGATAGGGATTGGAAAGAATGGTAATTTTGGTGTGGGTACTAGTGGAGAGTCGGTGTGGGCATCATGCTACTTTAGGAGTAACATTGTTCTCTACATGGCATGGAGAGCATGATCACTACATGGGGTGTCATGGTTACTTCGCATCACACCGATCATTAGTTGACTACAGGGTGAGGTGGAGAAACTTACGGCGTGGTATTCAGCTTCTGCAACATGACGTGATAATGCTTGGGGTCAAGCATTTCTTGGGAAGGTAGGACTATAATGTCCCCTTTCCTATGCCAAAGGCCTCAGGGTCAAGTCGAGTCCAAGCCATGGTCATACCCAAGGGGCTGTGGCCACTGCGAGAGAGTCTATTGGGAAGGGGCCACATGGTTACTATTGTTTGTGCAAAATCATAGCACCCCTGGACGTTGATCAGATTTCTAGATTGATCACTCTAGCATCCAGTGTGATTGCACAACATGGAATCCTTTCTTTGAGTGTGGGACTCGTGAAAATGAGAAAGGAATCTCTAGAGAAGGTTGGTTCCTGCTCCTAAACTACCTGCCACAAGCTATTCCAGTGCAGGCAAGCTAATCTAAACCTAATCTAACCATGCCAAGGAGACAGAGAGAGAGAGAGAAAAGGGAAAAAAAGCAAAGCCTACACTAAAACGATGATACACCAGAGAAGGAGAATGTTGAACATCTATCAAAAATGCCATGGAACAAAGACAGGTGAGCGATGGGAAGGATGGACAGATGCATCACAGGCCCAAGGATAGATTTCACACAGAAAATGTTCCAAAACTCCATGAACACAGCTCCGAACCTACAATGAACATTCAAACGTGCACAAATACCTGCAATGAAGAGAGGCAAGAAGAAAACAAGTGAAAAAATGAGCAAGGATGGACAGATGCATCACAAACACGTTTTGTTGCTGCTTCAGAAGTTTGCACAGAACATCATTTTAATGGTAAAAGGAAAAAAATGCCATTACAGAGCAGGGGAGGAGGTTCGAACTCCATTTTCAACCCTAGAGAAGAAAAGAAGGGAGGGTAGATCTGAAAAGATGAACCACCTTTTTAAAAAATGAGCCAAATATGGCTTTATACAATGCATGGGTCGAGCCCAGGAGAGAGAAAACATGTAAAAAAAATGTGGGAGCCCATTCCTCATTGAATGCAGATACATTAAACAGCATGGATGTCCTTACAACCCATGCCCTGACATTTCTGACCATACTGAAGAAGAATGTGACCCATTCTGCATTAAAACTAGTTGTTGAAACATCACTTCCGTGCTGGCCATTACCACGCGCCAGAGACGTTTCCTTGATTTTATCTCTCCAAACTGAACCAAAATTCAAGATTGGCCCTAGAATCGTGTAGAGAATTTCACCAGCTTTCCATTGATATTTATTTAAGAACGTGAAAATCCGAGCTCTGGATCAAAAGATATGATCGTTTGAAGATTTAGGGCAAAAAACGGCCCAAAAACGGATCGGCGGGAAAACACTTGAATTTTTCCCACACTCTGCCACTTGGATGACACGTGTCGGGCACTGATTGGATGAGAAATTCTCTCTCCTTCCCTTTCCATGGGTTCTCCTTTGAAAATTTTGACTTTTTATAACTTTGGAAAATTTTCCATTTTTTCCTCGTGCCCCTGCCACTTGGGACACGTGGCGTGATCTGGTTGGAGGACGGGGCGCGGGGTCATCCTTGTCTTTTAATTTTTTGGCCCAAGAGTTTTATCAAATTTTCCTAAGTCTTTCCTTGGCTCCGAACTCCCCCGCCTTAGGACACGTGTCCTGTGTCTATTAGCTCGGGCCGACCCTTCAAACCTTGCCCTTTGAAATTTTTTGGCCAAAAAACACTTAGCCAATTTCCATTGCGCCTCCCCTTGTGACACGTGTCACACTCTGATTCGTTGGTGGCCTCCTTGTCTCTTTTCGGCCGATTCGCCTTTTTGCATCCCACGCGTACTTTTGGCCCGGATGTCCCAAATTTTCTGGGACAAATTTCTCTGAGACCGCCCGATTCGGGATTCCTTGTTTCGGTTTGAGGTGAAGACACGTGGCAAGATCCCATTCACTAATCAGCTCCTTCAGATTTTCACGTCCCATGCGTACTTTTGTCTCGGATGTCCCAAACTGAAAGTGGACCTCTGCTTCGGCTGAACTGGCCGGTTCACGTCCTCCGCGTACTTTTGTCCCAACTGTCCCGGACTGCCTGGGACAAATATCTTGGATTTATTTAAGGATGCACCCGAAATGGACTGACTTGCGCAAACCGGCCGATCCGCGTCCCACGCGTACTTTTGTTCCAATTGTCCCAAACTGTGCGAAACAAGACTCAGGGAATTTGTTCCCTCTTTTGACCGCCATTTTGGCTTTTCGCGTCCCACGCGTCCTGATGTCCCAACTGTCCCGCAGGCCAATTGGACTAGGACTTAGCCAATTTTCTTGCTTTTTCGGCCCCAAGCTTGGGCTTTTTTGCAACTTTTTCACCTTTTCTAACCTGTTGGGTTTTCTCTTCTTGGACAGGAGAGTTAGAAAGAAGCCAAGGGGACCCCAAAAACATGATTTTGGGCCTTGAATCAATCTAAGAAATCCTGGGACTTGAATATTCTGATGCATGTTATCAAAATTACCCTAGGGGGTGAATTTTGGATAACAGTTACTACTATTCAAGTTTTGTGTTTGGGGGTCACTTTGGACCATAATGACTTAAATGGGAAAAAGTAACTTTAGTTACATTTTATTTTATTGTCCTCTCCATAGAATGAAATGCGTTTAGGGTTTGTTGGGGCTCTTTTGCCTTGGAGAAGTATATAAGGATCTGGGGGAGAAAGGAAAGGAACCTTTTGTCACATACATTTTTAGCCTCCTTCACGTGCAGTTGCTGTTGTTGCACATCTATGAGCTTGTGGATTCAAATCGCATAGTGACCCTAGCTTCGGTGGTGAGAGATCGTCCCTAGCAAGCAAGGCATTCTTCGATAGTGAGAGATCTACCCTAGCTTGTCAATTTTGGAGCTGATTTTTAGGCCTATGTCACAGAGACCTAATTTTTAAGGGTTCAGAAATTTGATGGATTTTTGCGGGCATTTGCTGTGAAAATAACAGAGGGCTTTTGGAATATTATTACTGACAATTTTTGTGGCCCAGGATCCAAAGTGGTCAGCTCATTGACCAGGATCTTCATCAAGCCAAAGATATTCCCATTTTACCAACTTTTCAGCCTGTATTTGGGCACGCTGTAAATTTGTGGTCAACCATTCTATTATTTGAAAAATAAAAATTATTTCTATAATATGTTAATGTTGTTTAAAGAGTCTTTAAAATTTTCAAGAGATTTGAGCAGAGTTACGAACCTCTAAGTTTCTGCAGCTGTCTAGGGCATTTAATTTTCTGCAAAAATGAAATTTCTGTTTGGCAGCAATTTTAATGTAGTTTAAATATTTAAAGTTATTGCCTAAAATGAAATCCATCTATAAATAATATCCATTGAGACTCTTTTACAATTTTCAAGTAATTTGATTATATTTTTGGAAGAGTACAAACTTTAGTTTAGTTGTTATGGAGTCCTTACTGTAATAATCTGCATAAACTTAAATCAATACTTCTGCACCCATTCAAATTCAAAAGTAATCTTAAGGTATATTACACAAATATTGATTATTTGCAATTGGACAACTTAACCTTTTAGTTGCTTCCCTATTGAAATAAATTAACATGTAAGAGTCAGAGTAATTCATATTATCCAACTAAATTATAAAAAGGATTAGATCATTAATTGAATTTCGACTAAGGCATCATACCCTTCTTATGTTCCTAAGGAATTGACTTGAGTAAATGGATGAATCCAACCAATTATAGCAATCATATATTAATTTTAATGATAATTATTAATATTGACGAATACCAAATTTGTATATATAATTAATGTATTTCTATGTATGCAAATCTGTACCTCCTAAATTCTAAATGCTAAATGTATTTATTTTTCCAACTAATTCAACCCTGTCATTAATCCTAGAAAGAATAATTAAAAATTAATAAATAGTTCACGATTATTAATACATATAATAGCAGTAAGATAAACATAGCATATTAGTGCATCCCTATAAAATTTATAAAATAATAGTACATCTAATGCATTTCAAAAATTTATAATAGCATTTGGTCCAGCAAAAACAGTATTAAGTAAACTATCAATACTACCTTGGGGCCTAAAAGAATTCGTTTATCTATACTGAGATGAATATAGAAATATAACAAGATAAAATTAAATATGGATAAATACAAGTGAAAAATGGAGAAATGAATCCACAAATAATTTAGAAAGCTGCCTGGATAAAACCATTAATATTAAAAATTTGCAATAAACAATATTCATCTAATTTATATATTGGTATATTAATCAAATGCTCATTCAAAACCCACGAGGTATAAAAATGTAAAATCAAAATAAATATAACCTGAATTATTTACTGGAAATTAATAGTTTTGTTTCTTGTAACTCAAATGGTGTCATGATATCAATTGAATATCAGACAACCTGTGTCATTAATACATGATAGATATGATAAAAACAATTGTTTAAGATAGACCAAAAATCGAAATGGATACATATTTTCATCCAAATACAAAACTTCTAAGGTCCTCTTACTCAAATCCAGGAATCTCAACCGCCTTCATGGCATCATCTTCCTCTAATCGTTTCCTTAAATAGAAAAAACAAATAAATGAAATACAGAGAATAGGTATGACATAAATGAATAAATAAAAGCATTCTATGATTCATTTCATCCGGTTAAAATTTCCAGAGACCTAACCATTAAGGCGCCTCTGACAAGTAATTTCAGAATCTAAGGGAGTAATGAACCCTGACATCACTTAAGTGATGGGGTATCTGAGGTGGGAATGAAATTAAATCAACCCAAATAATGTGTGAAATGTTAACAGAGAATACTTACGGGTCTAAACAAAGTTCAATAATCATGTCCAATTCAAACATGAACCTATTATAAATTAAATTGAAACAATCCAGCCATTATTATCCTTCCTACAATTTAATATAGAAATTCGATAATGGAAAATAAATTATTTCTAAAAAGCATTTAATCGAGTTAAAATAATGCCCCACATCAATCAAATTCTGGATTGATATAAACCAATATTTCGCAGCCTTAGATCCATATTAAATCTGTAACATCATTTGGAAATTCCAGGTTTAAGAATATGGGTAATCAGAGAATTCTTACAATTACAAAAAACTTTAAAACAGTTTAAAATTTTACTAATCAGGATTTCAAATATAGGCCTAACTAAGGCCCTGTAACCAGATCAAACATTTACTGAAAAAAAAGAATCCATTCTAGTAATGCGTCGTGTAACAATTTACAATATGAGAGGAGAAAACTTGAGATATCTCCATTGAGAAAAATATGGGCATTACACTTGGTATCAGAGCCACAGGTTCAAAGCTTGGCCCCAAAGAGCTCAACCTTTGAAACATAACCATTAGCAAAATCTTCCTGCATCTGATTAAAATAATAATAAATCAGTAGATTTTTTTTTGAAACTGTACTTATAATAGCAAAAACACAAACCCGATCAACCAAAACATGTAAATTGTATTGATAGTTGTCCTCGAGTCTCGAATTCATTTTGGTAGTGAAAAGGAGACTTAGCAGCCATTCCTTGTATAAAAGTTGTTTGGTGAATCCTAACTGGTGCTTTAGTCGTATGAATGTGATAAACCCATTGCAACGACTATTCGTTTGGAATGATCTAAATTTTATGCAGTAATTCATAATGGATTAGCGCCAATGCATTTTTAGGGGTATGATGGAGTAAAAGACAGTTTTTAGTCATCTAAAGCACCAGTTAGTTTGTATATATGTCACTTTGTTGATTTAATATAATGGGAGGAACTGAAACCTAGCGTCCCAAAATCACTATGCTTAACCAGTAGGGTGACGTACATCCCTAGAATCTGAGCTGGAGGTAAACTACCCCTATTGGCGGCCACTGATCGCCCCATGAAGGAAATGTATTGGTGCTCAATTGGTAAGCCCCAATTTCCTTGAAACACTTCAGTTTGCAAGCTCTGTGAGAGTGATTTTCTATCTCCCTGTATTAGACGCATAAAAACTTTGTCAATCATTTTTTTTCATGATCAGTTCCTTCCTTGGTTGAGGATCAAGTAAAGTCTAGAATTTGTTTTTTGTTCCTCTGTCCGTTGAAAGAATCTATAACTTGGGTGAAAACTTAGGTTTTTTCCCTTCCTTCCCTTTTCCATAGTCACAGGTTTTGTTAGTCCCTATCATTTTTGTCACAAATATTTGTGGAAAAGTGATTGGACGGTGGCTTGGAGGATCAAATTTGGGCCTTATATCATTTAAAACTCTATGTCCGTGAAGAAGGATTCATTTCTCAGCCATCAAATGGTAATTTTCCTGGTATTTTACAGTTTGATAGGTGTATTTTTCCTAGTCAAATTCATATCTCAGCATTTGTGGGAACATGGCCTTTCTAAATGTGATCGGCTTGTAGCGAGGGATGAAAAATCTAAGGCTTGCTTTGTTCAAAACTTGTCCACGTGGAGGGCCGGATAGCTCATCTGAAAATTCATCTTTTGGTTTGATCTTGGGTTATGCCGGGGAACCATGTGGAAGTTTTCACTAACTTGCCCAGACTTAGAAATTTTGTTCATAGTGGCCAGTGTAGTTTTGGGTAAGAACCTGGAACATGGAGGGCTGATGTTGTGATTGTGCCTCAGGGTCCCACCTTATGACAATTTGTTGAGAAAATGGGAGACATGTGGTGGGAGGCTTCCGCCGGATCCTGTCTATACTTAAAATTTTCAAAGCAATTTTCAAATGCCTGGGACACGTGGAAGACAACATGCTATTTGGGGACTGACCCCTAAGTTTTATTTTGAAGAAGTGCAGGAGGACACTTGGATGCTTCTGCTCACTCTGTGACGCCTTGCTTGGACTTTTCAATGGCAAAGGAAATTGTCTCAGACCCTAGACACATGGCGCCTTCCACTGATCCTTCATGCATTCTTTAACAAAGATGTTAGACTGAGACACGTGGTGAGCCTACACTTGTTTGGTGTCTCTTTTTTTGATGGACCATCTCAAAGTGCAATCATTGAGACATGTGGAGGCTTCCGCTGGCTCCTTTTTACTCAGACTTTTCAAAGGCCAAAACTTGAAGTTTTTCTTGGGCCCCAGGGCATGTGGAAGGCCCGTGCTTGTTTGTAAACTTGTCCCTGTACTTCTCCTTTGCAGTTGCACCAAGGAAACACGTGGATGACTATAAAATAAAGTATTGAAGGGGAAGAATCAATGATTGATTGTGCATTTCACCTAGATTTTGTACCATTTTTCCTCCAAGACTCCTGGAGATGTGAATACACACTATTTTTGGCATTTTTTCTGAAATTCCTTGTCATTGTGGTCTGGAAAGTGCCATTAAATGGATTCAGAACTTAATTTGTGAGTCTAAGGATTGTTAAGAAATCGATATTTTGAAGTTGGAATTTCTCAGGTACTTGCAAAAATGGGAATTACCAGTCGAGTCTGGATGCCCCACGGTAGAATTGTAGAGGAAAAAGATGGAAAGGGATGAAATGATGAAGGTTATAGGAGCAAAGCATGAAAAATGTGTTTCTTCAAGGTCGAAAAGGATTACTTGTCAGATCCAGCTGTGCATAGACCTTCAGAAAATGATTAAAAAGGGCATTTCTTGCATGACAGAATGAGAATGATTAGAAGGATTTCCAAAAATTTGTGGCATGACATCCTAGTCATTATTCAAGGGCCCAAGAAATGTGATCAATTCATAATTGCTCTAGCTGACAGATTTTGGATGTTGAATTTGTTAAACGTCACTTTTTACAGAGAATTGGTAACAAGC
The DNA here is from genome assembly GCA_019776745.2 of Taxus chinensis. Lineage (NCBI taxonomy): Eukaryota > Viridiplantae > Streptophyta > Pinopsida > Cupressales > Taxaceae > Taxus > Taxus chinensis. The sequence continues at coordinate 61,102 of JAHRHJ020003019.1, read as the reverse complement.
AAAGGTCCCTCAAATATTCTTCTCTTTTTGGGGGAAAATTGAGTGAGTAAAATGTATAAATGCAATGAGAATACTCTTGCAAAGGGTCAGGGGTTGAATTCTTAAGAGAAAATTTGAGAAAGTCATCTTCCTGAGAGACCAATCCGAGATACCTAGTTAATTCCTTCTATGTTAGATTTTCTATCATGTCAAGTTGGTTGCAGATGTATATCCATTAAAGAGCACTGAGATTTCTCTGGAAGCTTTCCCCTACTGATGAATCTAAGCAATTTTGAAATTAATTTGTGTTCAATCTCTAGCAATTTTGTGTCTACTTTGTTTCAGAATGTCTGCAAATTGTTTCTTTTGTTCCTATTACAATATTACATTGAAATCTTTATGAAATCACACAGGATCTCATTCCTATGATAATTAGTGGTATTTACAATTTCATTTCGAGAAGATCCTTCATCTTGTGATGAGATAAACAAATTTGAAATCAATTCATTGTCATTTGTTGATAAAGATTTTCTGTAAGTATTTGGGTGTACCTTAGGCATGATTGATCAGATATTTTGGTGTTTAATTGAGAATTTTAACTCGATCCTTTGTGCTAGATTCTCAAAGATTGTGTGAAAACATGTTGATCTGGGCCTCCATTGAAGCACACCTTCTGGTTGAAGGAATGTCTTAACTATTCTGAAGCTTTTTATTGTTGAGTTGTCCATTGTTGTGAAGTTTCTCAAAGATCTAGTATAATCAACTTTATTATGCTTAATCTCCCACCAAAATCATTCAAAAACCATGAATCCATCCTGAACTACCCCTGTTTTCCCTATATCAACAAAGGAACAAAATTTATTTACTAAAATATGCAGAACAATTAGGATTTCATAATGTCTTCAGTAACCTTAGCCTTGTTTTGAAATTATCTCCATCTTTTAGAAGTGACAACTCTTGAGAGTTAAATTATGGAGTATTGATCATACTTTCCCAAGGTTTTCTTCATAAAATTTGTGAAAAAGAAGGATATCTCCATCTCCTTCATCAAATAGAGGTTACACTAAGGGTCCTCTCACCCTGGTCGAAAGGCACAGCCTAAAGCAGTGAGGATAAGTCAAATCCTCTTGAAGGTGTTATCCATCTCTCCACAAATCTGAGTGACAAAGGGCCAGTTAGATCTCATCCCTGACTACAAAATGACACACATCATGATCTATCTGTCTCTAAGCTCCATGCCAAATCTGTGATGCTTCTCAGCTTGAAAGGGAGAACAAATTTGGATACCAACACTGGAGCCGTTGCCAGGGATTATTTGAGCTCTGAGATTTATTTGTGCAGTAACAACACTCGTGGCACCGTTTTCGGGGAACTGATTTGTGTTTCCGAGGATAATTTGGTGATTTTTTTCCAGGTCATAACTATTTGGCCCATCAACAACAATAGTGGCACATTTTCGGGGAACAGATTTACTTTTCCGGGGATGATTTGTTAATTTTTTACAGTTCATATCCATTTGGCCCGTCAACAACACAGTGGCATCTTTCCGGGGAGTATTCTGAACAAAGGTTAAATGTACATAATCTTACATGATGTACGTGAAATACATTTCTTCATTATCTGTTCAGATCTATAAGAATTGTTCAAAGTTGTGAGTTCTGAGTGCAATATTTCCATCTTATACAGTTATTGCACTAAATTTTGTATCATCATTGATAAATTTGGGTAGAAGAAGAGTAGATCTTGTAAGCTTTGCATGAATTCTGGTATTGATAGACATTTTATAGGTCTTTCATAGTACATTTGTACAAACTAAGGTGAAAATCCTTAGTGGTGACTCCGTGTTGTTTAAATTCTTAATAAATACCAGTGTCTTAACATATATCAAGTAAGATTTGTCATTAATCTCTACAAAGCTGGAAGGAAGAAGATCTTTCTTCACCATGGACCCTAGTAGAAGGTTATTTCAAGAGTTGGGAAAGTCTAATTTAGAAGGAAGAAGAATTTGGAAGGTTGTTGGAGATCAAGCATCAAGAAAAGAAATCTCCATTGGTGAAACTGATCAACCTGTGATTGAAGATTGCAATACTTCCTCAAGTGCTTCTGAATCAGGTAGTCTCTTTGTTGAATTGAATTCTCCATCTAGAGAGGGTCCTTATTTTGTATTTGAAACATTTTCTTCTCAATTTGCCCTGGTATTTTTCAAATCTAATAGATTTTTCTAAGAAACAGAGCCTGTAGAGGGCATTCATTCTAAAAATTACATCCCTGTACCACACAGAACCCTCACTTCTCATCATTTTGTTTCTCCTCCATAGATCACCTCCTCAAAATAATATAGCTCAACCTCCACCCAGACCTCCATTTTTTGTTAATACATTTGGTCCCATCAATTTTAGTGGTATGGTTGGCTATCCAAATGTTGTGCCACAAGATGTAAGAAATTTATTACCTAAGTTTCAAGGAAATAATGCAATCACTGGTGATCAAAACTTTAAGATCTTTGTCAGTATGATGGAGGAATTCGAAATAGAATTTGAGGATGTATACATATTATTGTTTATCCATATTCTAGAAGAAGATGCAAGGGACTGGTATAAATATTTGGCAGATAATTCCATTGATTCTTGGAACAGAGATGAAGAATGCTTTTAGAATGCAGTATGGTGATAAAAAAGTGCCCTAGGTTTCTTTTGTTCAGAATTTGAAAATATAAAAAAGAATCCTAATGAATCAGTGCATGATTTCAATACAAGATTTAACAAAATATTGAGAAGAATGCTTGTTAATTTGAGGCCATGTGATGAATCATGTCTGATAAAGTATTCAGATGCATTTGATAAGAAAGTTTCTTACTATTTGAGGGATAAGAACCCTGGAACTTTAAGGCACACCTTTACCATGGCTCTGCAAATTGAGAACAACATTAAAGCAGTTGGAAAACCTCCTAAGAGGGAGGGTGTTAAAGTGATCAACCAAGAGAAGCCTCAATCAAGTAAGGTTGTGGATCTTGAAGAAGTTGTAAAGACTTTGGCCAGAGCTGTCAAATAAATATCTTACAAGCTAGTCAGGGTAGAGAAAGGAATTGGACAAGGTTCTCAAGGTCAGCATAGGCAACAAGGACAAGAAAGATTTGCAAATCATCCTAGAAATGATCAGAGATCTGATGACAGAGGTAAAGGACCCATGGGAGCTAGACAACCCCAAGCTAGGGAGAATAGAGTAGTGCCTAATCCTCTAAATGCCAGAGTTGTTGTTATTGAAGAGACAAATCAAATTGATTGGTGTGAAAAATGTTTCTTACCCCACCCACCATGTGAAGTAGATCAGAAAGTTGAAGAAGTTGATGATGATGATAACACTGATGATGATGCATGCATGGTGGACTTCTCTATAAGCTCACAGCAAGGAGCAACTTCAACTGAAGTAATAAGTGCAAGAACTATTGCAAGTTTTTGGGATTGCATTCACTGGGTACCTCTTCTTTCTCCTTCTCATACTTTAGAAATAGATATGGTACAAGATTTTGAACTTCCTAATAATGATTTTGAGTACCTAAGAGCTCTAATGATTAAGAAGTATGATGGAGGAATCCCATCAGAAGAGGATAGACATCTGTTAATGAATGTTGTTTTTGCCCAAGAAAAAGAGTATAACAAAAGAAGTAAAGTTATCAAAGGGGCAAGGCATCAAGCCAAACCAAAGACCCTGATTCTCACCAATGTCCCAAAAGAAACTCCAAATAAAGATGCATCTGGCAAAGGCCTTGTTGTCTCAAGTAGAACTGGTGTTCCCACCCATGCCCAAAATGTGAAAAAACTTGTGCCATTTGATGAGTTTGTCAATCTTTCTCCAAATGTTACTTTGCCCAAATACATTCCTTATGACATTGCCCAAGTCTTGAGTCAGATCAAGATTTTTGTCCCAATTTTTGAACTGCTTAGGATTCCTGAGCACAAGAAGAGGGATTTTGATTATTTGGGATTGGAGGAAGATAGGAGTGCCCAAGGTAGAAATATAAATAATGTAAACACTCCTCCTCCAACCATTGTAGACCTAGAAAAACCACCAACATTGGAGGAGATAGGTGAACCACATAAAGTTTACTTGGGAACATCTTTGGTTGAGTCTCAATTAAATGTTGATCCATTTTTTACAACATTGATTATTAAGGACAGACTGTTGCACAATTGTATGTTTGATTCCAGAGCATCATGCAATGTTATGCCTCTAGAAGTCATGAATGAATTGAACATTAAAGTGACAACAGCTTATGGCAAGTGTACTACAATGGATTCTAGAGAGGTGTCCTATTGTAGGATGTGTAAAAGGTTTTGATGGTACAACTTGCAGCTTATCCAGGTAAGAAATTGAAACTTGATGTTTTTATTGTTGATTGCCCTACCAAAATGGGGCATGTTGTTATCAAGAAAGTAGGTTGCAATTGTTGGTTGAAGTGTTCAGATGGATATGTCTTTTTACCACCATTCCAATTGAAGGCATCCTTGTAAATTTACATGGAGAGAAGAAGATGTTGCACCTCATTGAATATCCCAATAATGCTTCTTATGAAGTGTTGTATGCCGATGTAGATGCAAATAACTTTGTTGGGTTTTTTGATGGCAAATAGCATAAGATTGATCAATGTAAATGTCTTGAACAGGTAGGTTTTCCTTTAGACCTTGTTATTTGATGGAGCTTGTTCCAAGTTTGGAAATGGTGCTAACATTGTTCTGATTTCTCCAGGCTAGGAAGAGTTTGTTTTTTCTTTCAAACTCAACTTTGAATGCACTAACAACATTGATGAATATGAAGCACTATTATTAGGCTTGATAATTACATGGAAATATGGTATAAAGGATATCATTGTCAAAGGGGATTCATAACTAATTGTCAAGCAAATTAGAAAATTGTATGCTACTAAAAATTAGAGAATGAAACAATACAAGCATGCAGTCTGGGATTTGATTGAAATGTTTGACTATTTTAATATTGTGCACCATGATAGAAAGTTTAATGTTGTTGCAGAAAAGTTAGAAGTGCTAGGATCCAGATTTGGGAATTGTACAGTATCTCCATTTTGTGAGTATGATGTTGAAATACTAACAAGGCCATCTTGTCCTAATAACGTTAAAAATTGGCAAGTGTTTGATGATGATGCCCAAGTGAAATGGTTTCTACAGAACCAAGGTGAGTTTGTTGACCAAAATATAGATTGGGAACCAATGGTGTGTGTTGTTGAAGGAAAGGAAACTTTATTTGGCAAAGACATCATCCAACTAAAGACAAACATGATTCCAGAGGTTTGGTGGCACTTGAATCAAACTTTGATAATGTTGATTGCATTATTAATAGAAGTATGTCGTTTCAAGAGATGTGGAAGAGCATGACTTGGGCACAAAGGAAAAACCACATAAAATCTGGTTAGGAAGCAATCTTAGCAAGGAAGAGAAGCATTCATATGTTCAATTGTTGAAGAAATATCAAGACTGCCTAGCTTGGTCTTACTCTGAGTTGAAGGCATACAGGGAATATTTGTTCCAACATGAAATTCCTCTTGAATCTAATGCCAAGCCTTTCAGGAAAAAATAGAGGCCCATCAATCCACTCCTTTCTTTGAAGATGTAAGAAGAACTGAAGAAGTTGAGGGATGGAGGGATCATTCAGCCCACAAGGTACTCTTCTTGGGTTGAAAATTTAGTACCTGTTAGAAAAAATAATGGTGATATAAGGTTGTGCATAGAATTCAGGAACTTGAATAAAGCATCATTGAAAGATAATTACCCTCTGCCAAACATGGAGAATATTCTACAATTGGTAACTAGTTCTGAATTGTTATCCACTTTGGATGGTTTCTCTAGCTATAATCAAGTTGTTGTGAAGGAGTCAGAAAGAATAAAGACTGCCTTTACCACTCCTTGGGGAACTTATGTCTATGTCCAGGATGCCTTTTGGCTTAATGAATGTTGGAGAAAACTTTCCAAAGAGCAATGGATGTAGCATTTGTTGGTTATATTAATGATTTCATTGTTGTTTATCAAGATGATGTAACTGTGTTTTCCAGAAAAATAAATGATCACTTGCAACACTTGGAGAAAATGTTGTTAAGGTGTAGAGAGTATGGCATATCATTGAATCCCAAGAAGTGCCATTTTGGAGTGCAAAAGGCAAAACTGCTTGGTCACATTGTATCAAAGGAAGGGGTCATGATTGATCCAGAGAGAGTGGAAGCCATCAGCAAGGTTCCAATTCTAAGAACTAAGAAGGGAGTTCAATCCTTCTTTGGACAAATAAACTTTATCAAAAGATTTGTGTCTAACTTTGCTGAGCTAACCATCCCCATTACTAGCATGCTGAAGAAGGACCAAGTTATCAAATGGGAAGAAGCTTCCATTCAAGCTTTCAATGGGATCAAGGAAGCACTAAAGCATGCCCTTGTTTTGGCAGCTCCAAATTACAAGAAGCCTTTCCAAGTGTTTTATTTTGTTTCAGAAAACACCATTGCATCTGTTTGTTACAGAAGGATGATGAAGGGGCTGAGAGACCAATTTATTTTTCAGTAAGGCATTGCAAGGAGCTGAGTTGAAGTACACCATCATGGAGAAGCAAAGTATGTTTCCTTGGTGAAAGAAACAATGGTTTTCAAACCCTACATCATGAGCTCTAAAGTTGTTTCTTATGTTCCCCACACCATGGTGAAAGATATCTTATCAGAGATGGAGGTCTCAAGAAAAATATGCAGATGGGTGAACAAGTTGCAGGAATATGACATGGATATCCAAACCATGAAATTGGTAAGAGGTTTGGGCCTAGCTAAGCTTATGGCTGAGAGAAACTTGTAAACTATTGAGGTGAATGAAGTAGAAGGAGAAAGGGTGGATGTCCTTGAAAATTTGGTAAGCTCTGAATGGTACAAGGATATAATCTTTTATCTCAGACATCTATGCTACCCTGAATATTTGAGTAAAAATCAGAAAAGAACTCTTAAGTTAGCCTCTCAAAAATATGTCATTACTGATTTTGGGTTAGCTTGGAAGAACCCGAAGGGAGTGCTCTTAAGATGCATTGTTGAGGATGAAGCCCCAAAGGTAATTTCTGATCTCCATGGAGGAGTTTGTGGGGGACATTTTGCTGGAAGAGTTACAACACATAAAATATTGAGGGCTAGTTATTGGTGGCCAACTCTCTTCAAAGATACAACTCTATTGGTTAGGAAATGTGAAAGTTGTCAGCATTTTTCTGGAAGAATGAAAGCTTTAGGATCCCTTCCTTTGCAGCCTGTGTCAATTGAAGCCCCATTTAAGCAATGGGGAATGGATTTCATTGGGAAATTTTAGATCCTTCAAGTGCTGGTCATAAATGGATTCTTGTAGCCACTGATTATTTCACTAAGTGGGTGGAAGAAATCCCCACCAAGAAATCAACACACCAAGTTATCATGGACTTCATGTTGAATCAAATCATATGCAGATTTGGAGTGCCAACTAAAATTGTTGCTGATAATGCCATGAGTTTCAGAGCCAAACCTTTGGTGGCAATGTGCAAAGAGTATGGAATCAATTTGACATATGCTTCTAACTACAATCCCCAAGGAAATGGACAAGCTGAGTCCAGCAATAAAAACTTGTTGAAGATCATTAGAAGAACCTTGGAGCTGAACAAAAAGAAGTGGGGTGAGCAACTGAAGTTTGTTGTTTGGGCTGACAGAATCACTGTCAAAAGAGCTACTGGTAAAAGCCCATTTGAGTTGGTATATGGAACTCAAGCTTTTCTGCCCCTTCATTTGCAATTGTCTTCATTTCAGTTTGTTCAACAAATTGAAGATCAAGAAGTTAGTCCATATGATGCTCAAATCAATCAGATTATTGAGTTAGATGAAGAAAGAAGGGCATCCCATCAGTGGCATGTGAAGTTCAGAGAAAAGTTGAAGAAGTTATTTGACAAGAAGGTGACTCCAAGAGCTTTCAGCATTGGGGATCTTGTGCTATTATGGGATAGCAGGCATGAAGATAAGGGAAAGCATGGTAAATTTGATGCATTGTGGATGGGCCCTTATTCAATTGACATTCGAATTGGTGAAAATACCTTCTTCCTAAAAGACTTAGATGGGGAACTACTTGAATTGCCTATTAATGGAAGGCATTTGAAACATTTCCTTGATTGATTTCTCAGAATCAAGGTATACTCCATTTGTATAGTGTATAGTTATTTGCTTTCATTCTACTTTTGTGTTTTTGTTCATTCTGGTCCTTGGTGACCTGGTTTTGTTGGTTTCTCGGTTCATTTTTTGAAGGATGGTTATGGTTTCTCTACTCTGCAAGCTTATTCTTTGACTCCATTGCCCAATGGTCTTTTTTTTGGCACTTGGTCTGCTATTTGTTCTTGTGGCACTCACAGGGAGTGCCCATCCCCGATTCAGAGCTAATGTTGGTGCTCAATTTGGTCTCACCCTGTTTGTCCTTGAAATTCTTTAGTTTTTGGGCTTTGTCATCTTTTCTATCTCCCCGTATTGATGCATAAAAATTCTGTCCTCCATTTGGTTACCATGATCAGTCCCTTCCTTGGTCAAGGATCACTTAAAAGTCTAGAATTTGTTTTTCGTTCCTCTGTCCATGTGAAAGAGTCTGTAACTTGGGCGTAAACTCAGGTTTTTCCCTTCCTTCCATTTTCCACAGTCACGTTTTGTTGTCCCTATCATTTTTGTCCCAAATATATATGGAAACATGATTGGATGCTGCTTGGAGGATCACATTTGGGCCTTATATCATTTCCAAACTCTCTGTCCATGAAGAAGGATTCATTTCCGGGCACAAATGGTTATTTTCCTACATTTTATGGTTTGACGGGTGTATTTTTCCCAGTCAAATTCACATCTCAGTGCATCAATGGAAACGTGGCCCTTTCTGGTTGGATGTGGCTTGGCAGGGGAAATTTAAAAACTCTAAGGCTCGCACTTCAACCAAAAACTTGTCCATGTGAGGGTCGACACTCATTTGAAAATTCACCTTTTGGTTTGTCCTTTTAGTTGCACTAGGGAGACACATGCAGGTTTCCATGCCTTTCCCAGACTTAGACAAATTTTTCATGTAGCCGGTATAATTTTGGAAGACCATGGACACATGGAGGGCTGGCTTAGGGTCCCACTCATTTGAGGATCTGCCTGGAGGGTCCCACCTTAACAATTGTCCTGGGACAGGGAGACATGTTCAGGAGGCTTCCACTGAAGACATGTGGAGGCTCCGCTCTATACTTAGAATTTTCAAAGCAATTTTCTAAGGCCTGGGACACATGGAGGGACCATGCCTATTTGGGGACCAGCCCCTAAGTTTTATTTTGAAGAAGTTCCAGGAGGACACTTGGAGGCTTCCACTCACTCTGCCCTTTGCTTGGACTTTTCAACGGCCAAGGAAAATTGTCTCAGACCCTAGACACATGGTGCCTTCTGCTGATCCTTCAAATTTTTTATCAACTCTGCTGGATTGAGACACGTGGTGAGCCTGTGCTTGTTTGGGGTCTATCTCAAAATGCGCCATTGAGACACGTGGAGGCTTCCACTAGCTCCTTTTTTCACTGAGACTTTTCAAAGGCCAAAAGGCATTTTTCTTGGGCCCAGGGTACGTGGAAGGCCCGCGCTTGTTTGGAACTTTCCTCTGTGTTTCTCCTTTGCAATTCCGCTAAGGAAACACGTAGATGGCTATGATATAAAATAGAAAAGGGGAAGAATCAACAGTTGTTGTGCATTTCACCTGTTTTTCCACCATTTTTTCTCCAAGACTCTTGGAGATGTGAATACACACTGTTTTTCATCATTTTTTGATGAAATTCCTTGTCATCTTTGTCTGTAAGTGCCATTGAATGGATTCAGAAACTTAATTTGTGAGTCCAAGGATTGTTAAGGTCGATATTTTGAAGTTGGAATTTCTCAGGCACTTGCAAAAATGGGAATTACCAGAGAAGATGGATGTGGGGAAGAATTGTAGAGGAAAGAGAGGGAAAAGGGATGAAATGATGAAAGTTGCAGGCACAAAAGATGAAAAAGGTGTTTCCTCGAGAGAAAAAACTATTACCTGTCATATCTAGCTGTGCAGAGCCTCTGAGAAAATGATTAAAAGGGGGATTTCTCACATGACAGAATCAAAATGATTAGAAGGACTCCCAAAAATTTGTGGCATGGCATCCTAGTCATTAGTCGAGGGCCCAAGAAACGTGATCAGTTCACAATTGGTCCACTTGGCAGCTTTCGGATCTGAATTTGTTAAACGTCGCTTTCTAAAGTAAATTGTTAACAAACAAAGGTCCCTCGAATATTCTTCTCTTTTGGGTGGGAAATTGAGTGACCAAAATGTATAAATGCAATGAGAATACTCTTGCAAAAGGTTGGGAGGTTGAATTCTTAAGAGAAAATTTGAGAAAGCCGTCTTCCTGAGAGACCAATCTGAGATAACCTGTTATTTTCTTCTATGTTAGATTTTCTATCATGTCAAGTTGGTTGCAGATGTATAGCCATTGACGAGCACTGAGATTGCTCTAGAAGCTTTCCCCTGCTGATGAATCTAAGCAATTTTGAAATTAATTTGTGTCCAATCTCTAGCAATTTGTGTCTGCTTTGTTTCAGAATGTCTGCAAATAGTTTCTTTTGTTCCTATTACAATCTTACATTGAAATCTTTGTGAAATCACACAGGATCTCATCCCTGTGATAATTTAATGGTATTTACAATTTCATTTCAAGAAGAGCCTTCATCTTGGATGAGATAAACAAATTTAAAATCAATTCACTGTCATTTGTTTATAAAGATTGCTTGTAAATATTTGGGTGTACCTTAGCCATCATTGATAAGAAATTTTGGTGTTTAATTGAGTCTTTCAATTCAAGCCTTCATGTTAGAGTCTCAAAGATTATGTGAAAACATGCTGATCTGGGCCTCCATTGAAGCATACCTTCTGGTTGAAGGAACGTTCTAACTGTTCTGAAGCTTTTTGTTGTTGAGTTGTTCATTGTTGAGAAGTCCCTTCTCAAGATCTGGTATAATCAACTTTATCCTACTTCATCTCCCACCAAAATCATTAAAAAACCATGAATCCATCCTGAACTACCCCTTCTTTCCCTATGTATCAACAAAGGAACAAAATCTATTTACTAAAATATGTAGAACAATCAGGATTTCTTAATGTCTTTAGTAACCTTAGCCTTGTGTTGAAAGTATCTCCATCTTTTAGAAGTGACAACTCTTAAGAGTTAAATCATGGAGTATTGACTGTATTTTCCCAAGGTTTTCTTCATAGAATTTGTGCAAAAGAAGGATATCTCCATCTCCTTCATCAAACAGAGGTTACACTAAGGGTCCTCTCACCCTGGTCGAAGAGGCACGGCCTAAAGTAGTGAGGACAGGTCAAATCCTCTTAAAGGTGCTATCCATCTCTCCACAAATCTGAGTAACAAAGGGCCAGTTAGATCTCATCCCCGATACAAAATGACACACTATGATATATCTATGATCCATGTTCATCTATGTTACTCTTGAAAAGGAGAACAAATTTGGATACCAAACCCTACTTGTGATTAGGTCCATAGATGAGAAACATTTGATATTAGATGTAAGGGAAATTTTGAAAAATTTGTGATACCATCATAACTAAGCTTGATGTATATACCCCTTTTAAAGTGGTGTGAAATTTTCTGTAAAGGATTAGCTGTCTACTTTTATCTATTACCATTTATTTTATGATTTGATTGAGTAGCTCTAATGGCTCTTTTAGTTAATTCTATTTGTGTGAGATTTTGAGAGATTGCAATATGACTACTTTCCATTTCCCTTGATTTCCAATATTTCTTGGGATTGGTGACTCGGAGCTCATTTATCTTGTTGGCTACTTATCTAAATAAGTGATTCTTTCTTGGTTGATTATAGGTTTTATGTTTTTGTAATGACATTTCGTCATATGGGGAACACCCTAACAAGCCTTGAATGTATTCTTAGGTGTTACTAAGTTACATAATTGGAAGGATTTTAACCTTGAGTGTGTCTAGGATCTTAGAGAAATAATTGATTTTGTTATAAATCAGTTTGATAGTGAGAGTTCATTGATGTCGTGCAGAAAATATTGGTATAGATAGCACTAGTGGTGATTCTCTTACATTCTGGTAAGAATTTGATCCTCGTCAAAGTAGATTGTTTTGGTTATGGAATTATGGAATTGTGTTAAGGATAGGAAGTCAATCTTGGTTGAATGTAGTATTTTAGTGGATAAAGTGTTTTGTTTGGATATGAATTCTACATCGATGGCATGCTAAGTTTTATAGATGGTTTTCTTGTTTCATTATAGAAAGTATTGACTTGTGGATTGTATGTATCTTGGTAATTATGATTAGATGTTGAAGCCCATTTAAAATGTATTTAATTAAGTGTACTTTTTTTTCTCTCGTTGACCTATAAATAAGTCTACCTTTGCCTTAAAATTTTTATGAATAAATTGAATAAAATTCTAGAACCTATTAATACATTGGGTTACGTGGAAACTCATATAGATGTTTATGGGATCCTTTGGACCTTGATTTTAGAGATTTTAGTTTTATTTGATCTTAATATTTTAATCGTACAGTTGTGCTTATTTAATGCTATCTTCTTTTAAAACTATATTCTTGTTCCCATAAAGTCCATGTTTGAGTAGATTAGCTAATTGTCCTCTTGCATTTGATGTCTTCTAATGGGAAATGTGGTGTCCTTGGAGTAAAATTTTCCTTGTCATCTTGTTTCTTGGTTGGTGGTATCTTGTGGAAATATGAGTTTTGATTTAGAACGAATTATGCTCCTTGTCTTCTTATGTGAAAGAAATTTGAGACTCAACAACAAACATGATTTTCCTTCCCAAACCAAACTAAATATCTTAAAAGTAAAAGTATGCCTCTTTAATGGGCCTTTTCTTCGTAAATTCTTTTGAGACTTGTGGAGACATAATTGGAGTGTTTAATGATGCTTGTAATTCTTACATAAACCATTGAAATATTTGTGTGAATATTTTGAAATGATTGATTCCTAGTCGCTTACAAGATTAATGATGTGTTTGTTCATGTTGAATGTATCTTGTTCCTTTAGAATTAAAATGCGATATGTTAATTTATCTCTTATGAATCCCGTAAAAGTAATACTGTGATATGTTCTACTCTTCCTTAGGATTAAAATCATTAATGTGCATAAGATGATTAGGTTCGCATAGAGGAAAACTCTAATTAGTACTGTCGAAGGAATTGGACTTTGAAACTTAACAAATAAACTGTTGAACATTTGAAAAAGGGAAAATAAGTCCTTGCTTATTACCTTAGTAGATTCATAAAAAAATAAAATCTATGTCACATATAATAAATTTGTCCACAACCTTTAACAAGGAGTAAAATAAATATTCATTTATCTTATATAGAATGGTCTAGATATCATGCCAACTCTTAGTGGTGCTTCAGTATAATGCAAACCATGTGATGTCATAATATTTAGGAAGATTTTAATTAAGAAAATTTGTAAGTTTCAGGTGCTTAGCATTAATGAAACAATGAATTTTGAATTAATAGTTGTTTATACAATGTAGTAATATTTATGTACCTATTGAGTATCAATGTATAATTGAACCAGTCAGATTTTCATCAACCTAACTGAATTTGTGAAACACCTTGTGAGATAGTGATGTGTTTAATTAGATAGTAATTTGTTCATAGATGTATATTATTTTCCCTTGTAGGAAGTTTTAGTCAACACAAGAAGATCGTCTTTTTAAATTGTATGCTCGACAAGTGTGAGTTCCCCAATTTTGTGGGCCTTATCTTTATTTTTTTATCGCTTTGAACCTATATTGCAATTTTTTCTTTTCCTTGGTGACCTAAGTTGTGGTAATTTGTAAGGCAACATATGTTAAGGATATTGAAAGGAAATTTGAAAAGATTTGATTCTTATTTTTCTTGAAACACCTTGTTGAATGTTTCCTTGTGTACGTGGAAAGGAAAGTGCAATTGTTTTTGGAAAACTAGTTACTCACCTATTTGATATTGCATTATTGTAGTTCATCTTCAGTTACTTTCAAATCTCTTCTAGCTATTTTCCAGTGCTCTTTGGTGTTCACGATTATAAGACCATGTCACTCTAATTATTTATTTTGAGCTTAAGTAGGAATAAGACTAATCAAATACGCATTGTGTTATTCATAGATGAGTGGTGCCTCTTGTATTGATATGTTAGCAAGCTAGGGAAGGATTATTAAATGTTTGATGTTTCTAAATTCAACCCCTAGTGTTGTGTGTTCAATCTTAAGTGTAAAATGGCCTTATAGGGAACCTTGTGGTCATGATTTTTCTTAGTATTACTCATGAAAATTTAATTGTAATACCTCACGAGTTATAGAAGTAAAATCCAATGAATAGTTTTCTTGATTGTAAATGTTTTTGCTACTTAAGTGTTCTTCCTTGTTGATTAACCTCATCTTGTGTGATCTCAAAATTGTGAGACCTTTGAGTAGACATGTTTTCTCACATAGAATAACATGGTCATGAGGATACATTTCTAGGCCTTTTCTAAATAAAAAACTCATGAACAGCGATAACTTTCACCTTAGTGGAATACCTTAACTTTTGGAACTTATTAAACACATGTTGTATCATATTGAAAACTATGTGGTCATATCCTAGTTCATTAGTTCACTCTCAATTTATTCTTTTAAACACATAAAATCGTTATTCATTCAGAATACAACTAGGATTCATGTTTCATGTTAACATTTCATCTATATGTTTGTAGCTTGGTTGATCATGTAGAGTTACTCTGTTATGAAATTAAATTTTGCAACTTGACTTGAAGAAATTTATACACACATGCCTTCTCATAATTTGACCTTCTTTATTGATTGAATTGCATTGTTTACCAAACTTGGTTCTATAGATGACACTTGTTACAAGAAAAAAATCACAAGCACAAAAAGGAAGATCCTTACTAGATTCTTTTGAATTGTTATCCCGACCTCTTTCTCTATGACATTCCAGGAGGAAGTACTCTAAGGGGATTTTTGTAATGCCCACTCCTCTTTAACACTGATTGAACTGTTATCAATTTCGAATTGATTATAATCTTAAACCTGGATGTTGTATTCTAGTTAGCATACTAATAAGATGTGTGGGACATCATGATTACTATTGTATTTAGATTATTATTTTGATTACTATGGTTATGTCATTGTGGACCCTTGATGGGAATCTAAGGATATGATGATTAGCTAGAATGGTTGCCTTGTTACAGATAGATTGTTGATATTACACTTCATTATTTTTTTTATATTGTTATGTCTATCTCTCACTCACATTAGATCTTTCTAGACCTTGATATCGAATAGAGATATTAGAACATTGTGATATGGGCATTGATACACTTGTTTACTTATTTTGATAGACAACACATATGTGTTAGACTTGTGATATGATGTGACTATTGTGATGAATTTCAATATATGCTTGTATTCATATATCAGTATTTGATGTTCTAACTGTTACTACTGTAATGACATATTGGACGTGATTTATGGATATTTATGGATGATTGTTTATGTTATGATCTTAGTACAAATTGATGGTTTGGTAGGATCAAAATGTTAGAAAATTGAACAAATTGGTGAATTACTTGATTCTAACATTGGTTTAATTATGATATTCAATTATGTAAATTGTTATGTATACATGCATCTTCTTTATTATTTCAACATCATTAATATGGCCATGAGGCTAGGAAGGTATTGTTGGATTTTACAGGAAATTATAGCACAACAAAACTACGGGGGATATGAGACCAACAACAAAGGAATGTGTGGGGTATTGGCAACAGGTCACCATGCCAACTCGTGTATTCGTATGCTGTATATAATTGTTGTTTGGTTGGAGGTCCCCATTGGGGGTGACCTCAATAGTGACCTTGGGTAAGTTTGCGATTTTGTTTTGTTGATTTTATTTTATTACTATGTGAGTCACTTTATTATTATTGTTTAACAAGCCTCTTAGGTTAATTAAAATTGTTTAACTAGTGTTAATTAGGATGTGAGAAAGGGGGGAAATAAATGTGAGTTGGTAGCTTTATTATGTGATGGATGAGAATGAATTTAATTTATTTTGGAGTAGTGTGTAAATAATCCCTCAAGTGAAATTCTGATTTTGACCTGCTAGGCTATTTTGGTGACTTGTGGGACAAGTTAAGCAATTTCCACACCTCTTAAAGTGACCCACCCACCTAGCCTATAATGTGAGGGACTGAAGGAAAAGAAATTTTGAATTTTCCTTGGGTATTAAATTGTGTTTTAATGAAGGAAAAGGGAAATTAATTGAACTTTAAAGTCTACATGGGTATTTTAAATAGGTCCTAATGTTTTTAATGAAGTCCTTAAGGGTGTGGGTTGGGTTGAGTGTATAAGATAGTGGTCTTTTCCCCAACCACCAATTTATTATGCTTTGGAGTATGGGTTTGAATTCGGTGAGGTGGGATGGATAAGAAATGATGTGGCATCCTACATGGAACCACATCATCTCCCTCTCCCTCTTTTCTATTTATTAGAACTTTTGTGAACTTTTGGAGGTTACATGTTCATTTTTTGGGGATGGATGCTTGTAATTTTTGGGGAGAGATTTTTTGAGAATGGTGTTTGAGATTGGAATGGTTGGTGCTTGCTTAGGATTTTGGAAGGCTTGGAACTTGTTTGGTATTGGATCCTCTTCATTTGTAAGGTAGGTCTTCACACTTGTATTTACCTTGATAATTTGTTATACTCATTGTGTGTGGATGATGGTTGTTGTATTGCTTATGATTGTGGGAAATAGATTTGATCCTTAGGTTGTGGGAGAAATGCAAATGGGGTAAAACTTGTGGTAGGCATAAGAGAAATGTTATTGGGTATTTTCGGAGGGAGTTGGGTTGGGATGTCCACCTTGTTCATAAATATGATTTGTGTTTATCTTGTTATTTTCTTGAGGGAGGCATAAGACTTAGGTAGGCATAAGAGAGAGTTGATTTATTGAGGGAGGTATAAGAGTAATGTATCATCTTGGAGGGAGGAATAAGATTTTTTTGTGTATTGTGATGGAGTGCTTTGGAGGCTCATAGGTGGACACCCAAGTCCTTGTGAGGCATAAGCCGAACCACCATGTTCCTTTCTCCTCCTTGGCTTTAGTATGAAGCCTTTGTGTTTTGATAATTTTTTATTTGTTGTAAAATTGGTATTATGTTATTTGATTGAATGTGTATGTGGAAGTCATTTTTTTTTGAGTTATCATGGTTGTTTAAATAACCCTCATTGCTTCCTTGTTGGGGCTCGAGGGCCAATGAGGAAGAAGGTTTCTCTCCCTCATTGGATATTTTGGTTGGGTGGAGATTGTTTCCTACTCCCCCATTTTGTTGTGTGTTTGATTCTTGGTGAAGATGGTGGAGTTCGATGGAATAAGTTCTCTTGTGGGAGAAAGACATGTGAATTTGCATCTTGTACTATTATGACTCTTCACTAGTAAATTGTTCCAATAATACATTGGGTGTAATCTTATTCATTTCTTAGATTCTTATAAATGGTTTATTATTATCTACATTAATTCATATGAAATGTGAACTTTGTAAGGATATTGTAATGGAAATTAAGCTCTCACAAAACAAAATTTGTGTTTAGGAGGTGCATTGCAAATCTGGTTATTTTAAAGGGCTAGTGCTCTTGGATGGGAAACACATATTAATTATTTGAATTATTGGCAATCCTTGTTTACTTGGCTATTGAAATAAATTTCTTGTAAGAGTGGTATATTTTTCCCTTACCCAACTAAATGTATAAAAATGATTAGATAGAATTGATTTATTAATATAATTCCTTCTTTGTTGCAATAGGAATTGAATAAGTAAATGAATGAATCACAACAAATTATGCACTTAAAATAGTTATATAAAGGAAATTAATCATGATAAGTTAATTAAGTTTTGACGAATACCCAATTTGTATGCTACAATAATTATTTTCATGTATGTAGATCCACTATACCCACATAAACTTCTAAATGCAAAATGTATTTATTTTTCTCCTCTTTTTACAACCTTCTCTATTAATTGGAAACTTAATTAATAAACAAAGTTATATTACTAGTACATAATAGATATATATATTACTAATATACATCGAATATTTCCAAAATTTATAATAGCATTGCATAAACATTATTAATAAATATCAATACTACCTTTAAAATAATATATATATAAATATATATATATATATATAAAATCTATTAATAGATAATATTAATATTAAAAAGCTAAAACATTTAAATCGTCCAAAGAGCTAATTTTAAAAATAATAAAACTTTAATTAAATAATTTTTCTTTAATTAAATAAATAAAAAAGACAGAGAAAAGGAAATGTGATGTGGGTCACGACTCATTTAGGTTTTATGTTTTAAGTAATAATAAAGGTTGGGGGGAGGGGCACCAACTCCACCCCAACCCATATAATATATGGGGTGGGGGTGAGGTCGGCACCCCTCCCCCTAAAGATTTAAACCCTCTTTAATTTAATTAAAACTTTACCGCATTTTTTTCCAAAGCGGCCATTCTTTCAACTATGCGACCCTCTCTCCACGGTCGGTCCCTTGTTCCTTTATGTGGCTGGGAGTTTTCTTAACACACACTTGTGTGTGCGCGCGCGCGCGTGCACGCACGCGCATGTGTGTGCGTATGTGTGTTTTGGATTTTTTTTAATTAAAAAAATCATATAAATATATTGTTATATTAATTAAAACCTCTAAAATTTTTGGGTATTTAAAATAAAACAAATATATATATGGATGTTTATACTCAAAATGAATATGGAGGGTTTTGGGTTTTACCAAAATGGGTATATACTCGTTGTATATACAATTAACCTGCAAGAAAATACTATATAACAACAAATAAAAAAGAGAGACCAAAAAAGAAATGGGTAGATCTTTTCCCTAAAAATGAAAACTTAACAAAGGAGAGCTTCCAAATCCTCTCTAATCACCTCCATGTCTTCTTATTCTTCTCTTGCTTCCTTAACCTACAAATCCAAACAAGAGAAAATGAGAGATTAGATTTAGAAATCGAATATAAGAGAACCTATAAAGATATATAGGGTTTCTTTACTCTAACCTAGATCTAATGGATTCGATAGATTAGATCCAATAGTGTAGGATGAACCCTACATCACTTAAGTGATGAGGTATTTAAGTGGGAATTTTTTAAATATAAAAGATGTGTGTGTAATGTTAAATGGGGCCTAAGGGGGTTAGACCATGTTGTGTACCCTTGATTCTTTGGGTATTAAACCATGTTAATATGATTTATTTTAAGTTAGGAGATTATTAATCTTACCTAATAAAATTTTGAATTTAAATTGGGGCCATTCAATACATAGATTTAGTAAGACCTTTGGGGATAAATAACAAAGAGTAAAACGGATTAAAATTTTGAATTAAGTATAGGAACTTAATAAGGGAAATTAAATCACAATATTTTAGGGTTGGGTCAATAGTAAATAACTATTATTTTTGTCCTGACTGCCATATAATTGTTTAAAATTTTAGAATTGGGATTTAATTTGGAAAGCTTAATACTATGGCATTTTCCTATGCACAAGTAACAATACCTCCATCCGCAATCATTACTTGACATTTATGGAGCTAGGATAAATGAAACAGTTTAGGTGGGCAGCTAACTTATGATTGATAAGTTGTGAGTACTTCCTGAATCAATCAACACTGTCACCCTCTATTTTTTGAGATAATCCAACCACCTTTAGTGTTTGGGGGGTGCTAATACCTGACAATTGCATGGCAATGAGATTGTTGGTTGAGTGATCTCCTACTTCCTCTTCTACTGGCTCAACTCAAGACCTCTCTCTATAATCTTCATTATTCCTCTTCATCTTCATTAGGACCCATCAATGGTAGAACAACTTCTTCTTCAACACATTTATGTCCGGTCCAAATTTACTGTCACAGTTAAAACATAACCCTTTTGCTCTTTTTTCTTCAATTTGTTGAGGTTGTCAAATCTAACTTGGCATAGGGAATGAAGGGGCCAAGGTGTGTACGACGGTCTTTGGTATAAGTGAAATGTTGTCTCCTACTTCAAAGAATTTTCTCCTCTGCCCTTCTTGCCATAATCATCGAATCAGAAACCTTGAGTGAGGATTAAACATACGCACCTCATGCTCAATGTGATCCTTAAGACCCCCAAGAAATAGGTCATTCAGATTCTCTTCAGTAATATTCTCCACCCTTAAGAGAAAGGTTTTGGAAGTGATGCACATGTAATCCTTGAATAGATCTTGTCCATTGTCAAATTTGCTAATTGAATGAAGTAATTATCTGAAACACTAGAACTGTAGTGTAATTACAACTCCTCGGTGAAAACTGTCCATGTAACATTGAGACCATTCTTCTACCTTTGAGCACATAACCATCGATACCAAATGAATTGGTCAGGTTCAAGATACAGGGCTGCCAATGGTCACCTTTTGTCCTGATGGTGTTCTGATGTAGCTTCAAAGAAATTCTCCATTTGATTGATCCAATTGAGTGGATCCTTTCCATCAAATTTGCACATATCCACTTTTGGAACACATAGTACGGGCCTGAGAGTAAGTTCGTATTCTGGATTGGGCTGGACTCAAAGTGATCCACTCATGGCTCATGTTGTCCATTATGTTGACCTGAAGGATCCACCTTGGTTTGACATAAGTATGGATTTGGGCCATCATATGCGTACCCTGAATTTTTGCATGAAATCATCCAATCTTTGATTTGGTCCACATCTTCTTTAGAGGCCACCTCAGATTCATAGGTTTCTCAGGTTAATACTCAAGTTGGCTTACTCTTATGGTCTGTCGAAGTAAACCCTAACCCTGAGGAATCTGTAGTTATATCCCTTCTGTCTCCAAACTCCTCAATCTACTATCTCATCTTTTATCTGGGGTTTTACCTGGAGTGATGGGATTCTTTTTTCCTCTTGTGGAAGGCCCCGCCATGATGCCCCAAAATTGTAGGATGTAGGGTATCACGGTACAATTTTTAGTGTTTCAGATTTCGATACGAATTCAGCAAAATATAAAAATAAAGAAGAAACTAAATATATTTTTTTTGAGATTTCTGAAAATGTAAAGAACTTGAAAAAATTCCACAATTTACACCCTAGGGAGCAATTTTATGAATAAACCTAAATTTGTAATAACTTATGAAAAATAAATCAAAAAAGTCTGAAATTTTCAGGGAACCTTACTTGAAATTTTTTTCAACTCTGGTAAAAATATCTCCCACCAATTCACTTTGGTTCGATAATATATGGTGGAAACAAAAAAATAGGGGTTTTTGCCCTAATTTTGGCCCAGATCGCAGCTCTGATACCACTTGTAATGAAATTACTTGTATAATTTTCAGATTATGAGAAGAAATATAACACCAAATAACACAATATTTCTAGAATAATGATCTCAATATGCAATTATAATAGCTTCGCCACTTCGAGGGGGCAACCTCCAAACCATACAATAATACTCAAATACTCCAAATGATGATGAACTACTACCTACAATCCCCTATATATACTATTCATATGTTATGGCCATCACCAAGGCTGACCTACTAAGCATGAGAAAGTATAAATGATATGGTAAGCCACAAGTCGGCTACTCATATCCTAATACAAGCAATAGGTTAAGGGCGTAGCATTATTACAAAGCAGATGGAATAAGAATGCAGTGTAAAATGACGTCTCTATGCTTGACTATGAAGGGAATAACACATGGAATACTTCCAAGAGAGATAAGAGGCCATTAAGGGATTATTTGGATATAAGGATCTAAAATATTCCATTAAACTCTTAGATTTTCAATAAGATATTTCCAGGGGTTAATTAGGGGAGTAAACCCTTCTTAGATGAATGCAAATGCATAGACAAATAAATTGTCATGCAAATTCTGAAACATATGGATTGATATACTTAAAACTAACATGAAACTTATGCACATACCTTTGATGCTGGAAACCCCCGTTAATATCAAGTTTTACCCCAATCAGTTCTCTCCCAAATGGAACTACTAGTCATTCACCATCCTACTTGCATTAAACCAAATAAATACCCTATTTGAATTCTCAGCACATTCATAATCAACTTCCTTCCCAACACCTAGGTGATATTAGGACATGCCCAATCATTAAAAACATTTTTATTTAAAATGTTGGTATGGGCTTAAACTGGGTGATCTTTGTCCCCATCTATACAATGTCTAGAGTGGAACATTTTACTTAAGAGCCCTTTCAATGCAATCATGGATGGATTTGAATTTACAGGTAATTAGTAAAATTTGTTTCTATTCATGGAATTGAAACACAATAATTCATATAATCACTAGGAAGTGATTTAAATTGGGATTTGAAATAAGTTATCATCAAATATTTCAAGGAAGAACATGGGTAGGTATTTGCATATTATGTACAAAGAGCTGACTGAGCTTTGATAATGTAGGGACTAAATTCATGATATTTAACACAAACAAGACATTTTGGTAAAAAGAATGGATGGAAATGCAACTGATATGGATGAAATATATTTTTCACAAACATGGATGTCGTTTTAGGACATCTTGCAATCTAAATTTGTTATATATGCAACTAAAAAGTCTAATAAAAACTTAATTTTTTAGGGCAATATGGAAGCTAGTCAATAGCATACACGTGCATGCAATAATAGATGTCAAAGAAGGAATGTGCCTTTGCGGCGGTGTTTAGCCAATATCGACATTATCCTTTATGTGTCATTCGGAAATCAACAAGATAGAGGCCTTCACAAGAAACTGCTCATAAAGAAGTCACACATCTAGTCAATAGAGACATAAAGTGTTACACATATAGCCCAAGGTGTGTGTATGAAATTTTGATAACAGTCCTCTTTTGTTTTAAGTCCAGGGAATTTGAAGAGGGATCTGAGAGGGAACCTTATGATAAAGAAATGATTTCACCTCACCCTATTTTTCCGTGGATGTACCCATGCTTATGCATCGCCACCTGTTTCCAGGTCCCAAAACATGGTAGTTAAGGTCTGGAGATCATCCCCTAAGCTGTTTAGCATAATGATATGTACATGCATAATGTCTACATATTTGAATGATCATTCAGGTGATAATTCCCAATTATAAGCTTCATTTTAATAAGTGACATGATTAAATGAAATATTGACCCAAGGAAATAAATCCACATTCTGAGGTGATCTTCATACAAGATTTAAGTTGAAAGGGTAAAGGTGATCCAGTTCCTGAAGCATTTAAGAATTCTACTGGACATGAAGTGTCAGTAACAGCTTCCCCTTCATTTTACCACCATTACAAGTCTGTCGCTTCTTAATGAGGCAACGTGATGAATGTTGGATTGGTATCACTTTTACTAACATCATCTTATAATTTTGGGATGTATAAGTGGACAATCGAATTTAAGACCTATAAAGGATGTTAGTGCAATTATTTCTGACATTGCTTTAAAGTCTCATTCAATTAGTTCATATTTTGGAACCATACGCTTTTGGTTCATTCAGTACATAGTGAGGATATCATAGTCTGTTCATGCACAAAACTGTTAGCATCCAAAGCTTGGTATCCTCCATAGATTAAAATTGATTTGGTTTGCATGTCGAACATTACATACCATTGCATAAGTGGGAGATATGACTAACATTGAAGGATTGAAGAACATGGATGTTTTTTTCTACTAGAAAACCATTGCATAAATGATTTTCTGATAATATCTTGCTGAACATGGTTTGATTACAGGTTATAAATATTTCATAATGTGTTTTCAATTTATTCATTAAACATGACCTTTAAATACTTAGGGTATTCCTAACACAAAGGGATTTATCACCTGAAAATTCCTTCCTTTTTCTACGTAGGAATTATCACTTGATTAGTGGAAATTAACATATATGTAATCAATTTATTTCACCACTACTTTGAATAAGAAACATAGTCCTCATTTGTAAGCATATGGTTTTTTAGCCTTTCTGATATAATGGAAGGCAATCCACATAAGATCAATAGCCTTTTCAAGACTACCAAATAGGTCTTCATGGTTAAAGTGTGCCACCAGGTCAAATTATTTTGCATTTGAAATCTACCAAAAATATCGGGTAAGCCTATTATTACAAGGGGTGATATTTAATCATAAAACTTGCATATAGCCTGAAACAATCCTTGTAGCAACCTATCCAACCAATAAAAGTGTGGGCATATTTCTCTGAATACAGTTCTTCATAACATAGGAGTTGTTGAATATTTGATGCAAGTCAAATCTATTTTTCACCATATTTCATTGGCAAACCAACAACCTTATCAATATTGCAATATGACAGGTATGTTTCTCATGTAAATTCATTGAAAGGGTCCAATTGGTTACATTTTAGACATGTTTTTCCAACTAAGTCCAACGTACATATTCCACATCCAAATTTCCCTATTGAGTATCACTTACCTACATCTGTCTGAAGGTCAACCATGAATCACTATTCTTCAGAACAGAAAAACTTGAGCACGTTTCTTAAATTTCCTAATTGACATCTTTCAAGAGAGTTGTTGCACATTATATAAATTTGGTAACTTGGTCTCATTGAGCATTTCTTAAATTAGATAAGTCACTCTGAAGTCTGGATTTCCAAAATGAGCTGTTATGAATACGAACAATCCTTCAAGTTTCATCTCATCAGAATGGGAATGAGACTGGTTAGATCTCCTCGATTTGGCTAACAATAGTTTCAGAATGACCTTTGCAACTTCTATAGTTGAAAAGAGTTGGTTTGAGAAAGAAATCGTAGGTTCTAGGGATGACCTAAACATCATTTAATCAAGTTTTCCAATTCAATTTGATTATGACAGAATTAATGATATTTTCAGGTTAGGCTTGTCACAATTTCCTTTTATGTTCCTTAAGTTGATATTTGTCTATGATGGCTTCAAATCTGTCAGAATTATCAATGTGTTATGGAAGTGACAAAGGGGCTTTTGAAACAGTGTATTTAACTTGAGCTTCTGGTGTAAAATTAAACAATCTTCGGAAGATGTGATAGTATGGGAATTGATTTTTGAGTATCATGATGTAAGGGTTTCTAAGGTTTGAGAAGTTTCAAATATCATCTCAATGTTTCTTTCACCCTATATTTGCGGGAAAACTACCTTCAGAATTAGGGTAATGAGCTTTTAATGGATTGGCACGACCCCTTCATCATCTATTGGAGACATAAGTCCATTGAGTTTCATAATTAAAATTGGACTAAGTCAAAAAGGTTTCGAATTTATTCGTCAGCATTACACGTGTTTTCGAGGATTGCTATTTTCTAATACGGGGTCTCTCAAATTTATTAGGATCAACTATTCTCTGTTTTTCAGTATGACCTTTAGTGTTTAAGGTTGCCTCTATTTTGCATGTCTTAAATCAACTAATTATGTAGATAAATCAGTACATTGTAGAATGAAGCATTTATTTCAAAAAGCTGGAAGCTTTGTCCTAATTAGTTTATCAAAGGTCCAGATAAATAGTTTGCAAACACAAAGACCTTATGTCAAACCATGTCAAGATCTCTTTGAACTCTTCTGCAAGATTCCTAGCTATTGGGCTTGTAGTGTTGCATAGTCTTATTTTCCTATAACATATTGTCATAGGTTTTGAACCAAACCAACATTGTTTTAAATTGAGTCCATTTTATATTTTCTATAAATTTATTTTAATACATGTTTATTTTTTTAAAATGCTTCATATATAATTGCACCAACCATGTAATTCCAATGCCATTAAAAATGTTATATATCAATAATTAGCAAGTACCATTAAAGGCATTTTGAAGCAATGTTCTAAGTGTAATTTGACCCTTTCATGCCAAGTCAATACTTTAATAATAGTGAATAGAATATATATATATATATATACATATATATATCTATATATAAATATATATATATATATATCATATATATATAGGCTCTTTCAATTTGACAATCCCATATTATCACATTCATGTATTTTGTTATCTTACAGAAGTAAATTTCATTGCCACATCTATACAAATTTAAGTCAATTGAACTTTTTAACATTTACTGTGTTTTATTTATGTCAATTTCATTTATGAATGATTGAAAGATGACTTGAACTCATGCTTCAAAAATATTTGATAACATTATATGTATCTCTCTGATCCATCTCTATCACATATTGCATGTACACACACAAGTTATTCTTGTTCATAAAATTTCCCAACCCCTATTCTTACCATGTATCCCATTTTTTCCTATTACTTTTTTTTGATAATTAGTAAAATGGAAGGTTTTGGCAGGGTCCCTTCCCTATTAAAATATGGATCTAAATTCAAGATATAGCAATGATAATTTAGAGAAACAAGAACCCAAACAGTATAATATAAAAGACTATTCCAGGAGCGTCTGAAAATCAGTAAAAACCAATAAGAAACATAAACTAATTCATCAAGAAAATAACCTCAAAAAAGGGTATCTAGAATATCATATTAGAGCCACAACTCCTAGTTACGACGAGATGGAAAATGATACATGGTGTTCTCTTTTTAACTCTATTCCATTCATCGTCACCCTTGAATGAAATGTCCACCTTCCTCTTCCATGGTGTTCTCTTTTTAACTCTATTCCATTCGTGGTCACCCTTGAATGAAATGTCCACCTTCCTCAAAGATTTAGTAATCAAAGAGATTACCATTCCATTGTCGCACTTTGTAAGGGGAACCACATAATTTTTTTCCTCAACCAAATCAACTTTGGGCTATTCGATAATTTCCTATCCACCGATAATTCCCGACCTATCTGAAGAATTACCTACCTTAAAGTGATTTTCCAGCTGGTTTTTTACATCTTCTTTGTTAACAATGCTAATTAAATGCGAGGCATTTAATGGTTTTGAAAAATTTGTCGGGATTATTTCCACAAATATTGATTTATAATTATTGCCCATCCTCGTAATGTGCACCGAATATATTTTGGATTGCATCATTTTTCCTTTTTGACACGCAACCACTCTACCACCAGGAAAGACATCTTTATGAACCATTTTAGTCATAACATTTGAATTTGGATTACGTGCGATTTAAACCACATTTATTATTCTTCCTTAAGCTGAGGTTGTCGGCGAGATAACCTCTACCATTGTTTCCTTCTTACCAATTTCAGCCTCAACTCCCACTTTCTCCATTTTTAATTTTCCACATCATCATTTTTAAAAATAGTATCCAGCTCAGGGTGCTTTTTGAGTCTGGTCTCCATATCATCCGTCATATTTAACTCTATGACTATTTCCTATTTGTGCTAGACAACATTGTTCATAGTTTACAAAACCCATTCATAGGGGTCTGATAGGCGACATCCTCAAGGATTTGAGACTCCATTCATCAGCTCTCCAGCAAAAATTCTATCTCAACCGTATGTGGGTGCTCTACCGTACCCTGATTACCCTTCTCTAGAGATGTGGTACTTTTTTTTCCCTTGCACCTATAAGAGATATGCCCCAATCATCCACATTTTCTCTAAAACACTGGTGAATGTTTGAATATAAATTTTTTCTTCCAGACTCCATCCCTTGACACTAAGTTTATGGCCTCTGGTGGGGGCCGGTGGTTTGGAGCCATCAGGTATATTAATGCACATTTTTGGTGCATTGAATCTGGACCGGGATGATGTAGTTAGATCAATGAAAATCAGATCCCCCATCTATTTGGCTATTCCAAGGGCAGTCGTGGAAGCCTTACCCAAAATGGACACATTGATGGAGTGTGAGTTTTTACTCCTGACTTCCATCTATCTATGGAGAGATTTGTTCTCCCAAAGAACAAGGGTCCACCTTGCATAACATTTTTGAGATATTCTTCAAGGGAGAAGACAAATTGAAAGCAGATTTTCTCAGTCAGGGCCAATGTGTTAACTTGCCCCAAAATTTTCCATTTATTTCTGGTTCAGCTCCTAACTTGATTGTTGTTTCACCTAATTCAAGAAAAACAACCTATTAAGGCAAAATTGTATCTTCCACAAGATATTTCTACCACCATATACAAGACCTGTAGCCATGGGGAATCCATTTTGGATACTGGATCAAGCCTATGCAATGGATCCTTTAAATGGTTCCTGAAGATCTTTTCTGCCCATGATCTGATATACTCATTACATTCTATCTCCTCTATGAGCTCTATGGCACCAACACCGCAGCCAGGACGTCAGCAGCCCAGGCGCCCTTGTCCCCTCTAGGCTTTTTCCATCATGGGATCTACTTTGTATCTTGACTCGCCTCTTTTGGGCCTACTTTTATCTTTTAGGCGTTTTGTTTTCTTATGGGTCAGTCTTTTAGTTGTCAATTGCGAAATTCAAACAAGGGAATGCGTATGCCATACAAAGCATTGATGTGACCATAATAAAGGACCAATATACTCTGAAGCATTTTTCTTTCTCATCGCCTAGGAGTGTTGGATATTCAATGGCATCTTCTGTAAAGATGTGGCTGTAGGCACTCCATCTAACTTTTGGTTTTCTAGGACCAAGATGAATGAATTATTGGTCTGGGCACAAATCCGCACATCCTATGGGAAATTATAGATCTTTCATCCATAACGATCTATAAGCATTGTTACATGTCGTATTTATTGCTCTCTGATCAAGTGTATCTTGAACAAGAGCCTCCTAGGGCATATTTCTACACACGCACTTGATTTGAGAATCCTGAGGACGTTAACCACAATGCAAACTCTCAAGTTAAGTTCAATGTTAGTCGTAACCACTAGGGGTAGTTGCAGTAAGCTCCCCATCTATGGCATATGGCCTGGAAGGGTAATCAAAGGATTTGCATGGGATGTGTTGAATTTTGTCATAGGTTAGGTCTCCTCTTTGAAGGAGGCATTTCATAGGAGAATTTTGCAATCACTACACTTGTATTGATTTGGATTCTTATATGTTGTTATCACCTATGAACATCTCACGACAACAAAAAGCTAGTTTATGGGGTTTTGGAGTCATGTCACCTGGGTGCAATCTCTAGCACCCATCACCCTTTAATCTATTTGCCACCATTCTAGAACCAAAGGAAACAAACAAGTATCTGATTGTTACTCTGCGACAACCTCTTGCTTTAAGCTTTCTACACATGGCACATGTGATAAAGAGGTAGAATCAACTATTAGACTTCCTAAAATGAGGTCTCTTTATCTATATGAGTTATCGAAATAATTATACTTGATTGGTAGATAAAGTGCTACTTCCTGTCCAGCTAGTATGTTATCAAATTTGATCAAATCTTGGAATCTTACTATGCCTGAAGTTTTCGATTCAATTATCAGCTGTTCTCAAAATAACTTCTTCACAGGTGCTACCATGATAAAACCATTAAATCCCTCATAAACCAGGGCATGTGCAAAATAAAAAGACTATGTATAAAGATTTGGGAATCATGTCAAGCTAAGTTAGATCATCTAATAGGTGTAATGTTTAAAGGCATGATTGACTCTCAGCCTTACTTAAGGATGAAATTCCTCACACAATTCTATGTGTTCCATACTAAAACTACTTGATTTTTTCTTTGAAATTAATCCCAAACATCATAATCATATCATTGAAATTCTTATCCTTTGAAATATGCAAAGCACCTAGTTTTCCAACGAAAGGATAACCATGGTCTTAAGACAAATGAAAGCATATTTTCAGCAATGCAAATTGGCTAGCCAATGATCAAGATACCAATTCAATCATGAGGAGGATTTGACTTTCCATATCAGCTTTGAGTTCAAGGTGATTGAAATTAGACTTCAAAGATTTTGCTCTATTTCTTCGTCATCAGCGTCCTATATCGACTGTGTGTCCCATCAAGTGGACGGCCAATTCAAATGCTCATGGTTTATACAATATGTCATCATTCCTTAGAACTTCATGGGATTCTCTTTTAGAACTCATTCCCTAATTGAATCAACTAATTGTTTCCTGTAACATTCTCCAAGATAAACATCCATAAAAGTGATTGCAAAGGTTTAGACATTAGAATTTAACGATCGATTTAAATTTCCTTGAAGTAATTGATAATATAGGTTTCATTAATCTTCAAATTTCACTTTTCTAAATTTAATTAACTTATCAATATTTTCACAACTAAATGTTCTGACAGGTCACATTATTAACTACATGGTACACATGTAAATTAATTTCCGGAATGGATCCTGTTCAAGATTCAAGGTGATATAATCTAATAATGTGGAATCCTTGTATGTAAGCCAATCAACACTTTCAAATGGTGTTGGCTACCTCCCTAGCAGTTGAACTCCTTGTGTCATTACCCTAATGATGAAAAGTCATACCGTATTATCTTTAACCATTTTGAATGAATAAGACATGCAATAACTCATTTTAGGAATGTCTACACCTAAATATTTCCTCTTGATGTCAAGCTCTCCATGACATGCACATGATTAAAATAAAACCACTAATGTTTTGATATCATTTTTGAACAAGTGTTCTCTTAGTTTGAGCAAAACTTAATCAAGTGACTTCCACCTACCTGTAGATCATTCCAAAAATAGAATCGTAACCTTCACATTCATTACATTATGGAGAAACCCATTTCAGAAACTAGTGATTGACAAGTGGTTTTGTGGGGCCCACTAGCTTTCAATGACAAGTAGTTGAACGATCAATTAGTTAAATAGCCTCTGGATTTTCCCTTATAACTTGAGCTCTTCTTGTTGTAATCAACTTCCATTGGACAAAGATGAATTGATCTATATTTAGTGAGAGTAAGTAGAAATCAAAAAACTTTCATCTATCAAACTTTAACTGAGTGTTTTCAAGACTATAGTTTTAGCCAACTTTTTATGATGTTTTGGTTAGTTTTCTCAACTTGCTACTTTAGCTAGAATTTACTTCTGGAGGATTAGTCTCATGGTTGACTTCTATCCACACATGTGACCTTCGTACCATCACCTTCAAAAAATCCTCATTGTGTAGCTCCTTTTTATTCGATACTTCATTCTTGTAGTTAAATGATTTCTTTTGTAATCCCTATGGTGTCTTTCCATTTACATGGATCACTCTTACCCTCATTCATCTCTCTCCACAATGGTCTTCAGACTTGAGTAATTTTTTAATTTGACTCACGTGTTTGATGGTAAATGAGGCATTAGGAAATATCAATTTTTGAAATGTATAACAATGGACATGAAATGTTGGTTCCCCAATCAATATTGTTTGAAAAATATAAATACCATCTATTGTTACTCAACTTTTCTTCTCATGTGATATCTCTAGTACTCTAAAAAGCTTAAGTAGCCTTGTAGAAATTATCAGTGGTTATGTACAACTCCCATTACGGTTGAACTCATATATAATTATTTCTCCTCCCTATATGATTCCTACTCTGTTCTAATTTAATGACTAATTCATTTGACAATCTGAACCATTTGAGACTTTAAATCGTCAGTGCATGTTTCCCATAAGGTGTAGAAGATTGACCCTCAAAATAAAGTGAGTACCTAAACCAAAAAAGGGAGTCAAGTGTTCCCATATGGGATAGTTGGTGTCACCTATGAGCGATAGTTTTCTAAAGCGAAAAATAATTCTAGCCATAACTATATAAATTCATTTTCGTGAGATTTGTCATGTGTATATGGGTTTTCTTCTTCTGAAATACATTGAAAAGAGGCTATAATGTAAAAGGTTGTGGAGCCTATTTTTCATGTGTGAAAGTGTTGAAGACTATACACTAAGAGTACTATACACTTTTCATGTTTTTCATGGCCATAGCGCCCCAAGGGGGTCGTAGTAGCCCCCTGAAGAAAAAAATTTGGCCTTAAAAAATGCACCGATATACCGGGAAACGTGCTTTTCTCATATGGGTGAGTTTTTTGACCCATAGGTTTATGGGATGGTTTTTGCCCATGGTTTTGATACCCACGGTTTTGTAAAACTGCTTAAGCAGTTGTCTATTTATATGGTTTTATGCATATGGTAGGTATATGTAAATGTATTGCAGATGTGTTTTGAATTCGGCTGTGAATTCTGTAGAGTTTGTTGAGCATAGCTCCAAACAAATCTGGGTATTGTATTGAGAGAGCGGTGGCTTGTAATAAAATCTGAGCAAGTGATTCTTGGTGGACGTAGCCCAAATTGGGTGAACCACGTTAAATACTGTCTCTTTGTGTTGTGTTATTTTTATTCTGCACTTTTATTTGAGATCTGTAATATTTTCTGCATATTAGTTTCTACTGTTGCGATTCTGTGAGGGATTATTCCACATATTTTATCCCTTATTTCCTAACAATTGGTATCAGAGCCTGGTTTGGTTTGCTGAAGTGTTGAATCACAGGGAAAGTTTTTAGCTTGAGTGGGAGCTATGGCAGATGATGGAAGATCTAGGGTTGATAAATTCAATGGGCAGAATTTCAGTCTTTGGAAGATGCAGATGGAAGATTACCTTTATCAGAAGGATCTTTATATTCCAATGTCTGAGAAGGTGAACAAACCCTCAAGCATGACAGATGCGGAATGGGATTTGTTGGATAGGAAGGCACTTGGGACAATCCAGCTGTGTCTTGCATCTTCGGTATTATTTAATGTTTCAAAGGAAAAGACTACAAAAGAACTGATGGATGCATTAGGGAAGTTGTATGAAAAACCTTCTGCCTCTAATAAGATATTTTTAATGAAAAAGTTGTTTAATATGAAGATGTCTGAGAATGGTTCAGTAGCAGATCATTTAAATGATTTTAATATGGTTGTAAATATGCTAGCTTGGGTTACAATAGAATTTGAATAAGAAGTTAGGGCTTTATTAATTCTGTGCTCTTTACCTGAGAGTTGGAATAGCCTGGTAATGGTGGTAAGCAACTCGGTTCCAGCTAACTCAAAGTTGAAGTTTGAGAATGTTGTAGGGGTGATTCTAAGCGAGGAAATGTGAAGAAAAAGCTCTGGGGAATCTTCTACTTCAGGGAATGCTTTGACAGTGGAAACTAGAGGGAGACAGAAGAATAGAGGAAGCCGTGGAAAATCAAAGGATCGGGCAAGGTCAAAATCCAAAAGCAAGATAGTATGCTGGCACTGTGGAAAGTCTGGGCATGCAAAGAAGGACTGTTGGGAGCTTCGGGACAAGAAGAAACAACAGGAAGAAAACAAGGAGGAAAATGTGGCAACGGGTAATGTATGTCAGGATGCTTTGATTCTTTCTTTGCACAATATTACTGAATCTTGGGTTTTAGATTCAGGGGCTTCTTTCCATGCTACTCCACATAGGCATTATTTTGTTGATTATGTTCAAGGAGATTTTGGGCATGTTTTTCTTGGTGATGATGAGCCTTGCAGCATAGTTGGAAAAGGTTCTGTTCAGGTTAAGATGCAGAATGGGAATACTTGGCTATTGAAGGATGTCAGACATGTGCCTACATTAAGATGAAATTTGATATCGGCAGGGCAGTTGGGAAGTGATGGTTGTACTGTGATATTTACAATGGACTCTTGGAAGGTTACCAAGGGTGCTCTTGTGGTGGCAAGAGGTAAGAAGGTTGGAACCTTGTATTTAACCACTTATAGCACTAATGTTTGTAATCTTGTGGCTTCAGAAGTAGATACAACATTGTGGCACTATAGGCTCGGTCATATGAGCCATAAGGGCATGGAGATCATAAAGAAGGATTTTCCTGGATATACAGAAACAGGTTTGGAGTTCTGTGAGGACTGCATATATGGGAAACAGAAGCGAGTAAGGTTTCTCAAGGTTGGACCTACAAAGAAAGAGAGTAAGTTAGAGCTGGTGCATTCTGATGTGTGGGGGCCAGCTCAGGTATCATCTCTTGGGGGTTCAAGTTATTATGTTACTTTTATTGATGATGCAACAAGGAAAGTTTGGGTTTATTGTATTAGAAACAAATCTGATGTATTTGACACTTTTGTTAAATGGAAAGCCTTGGTAGAGAATGAAACAGGTCTTAAGCTAAAATGTCTCAGGTCAGATAATGGAGGGGAGTATTGCAGCAATGAATTTGATGATTATTGTTCTAAGAATGGAATCCATAGGAAAAAGATGGTTCCAGGAACTCCGCAGCAGAATGGGGTGTCAGAAAGGATGAACAAAACAATAATGGAACGTGCTAGGAGCATGAGGTTACATGCAGGACTGCCTCTTTCTTTTTGGGCAGAAGCGGTGAGCACAGCTGTGTACTTGATAAACAGAGGACCCTCAAGTGCCTTGGATGGAGGCATACCTGAGGAGGCTTGGTATGGTAAGAAAGTTGATTATTCATTTCTTAGAGTCTTTGGATGTGAGGTGTTTGTCCATATAGACAAGGATGATAGGACCAAGCTAGAGGCTAAATCAGAAAAATGTACTTTCATTGGTTATGGTGGTGATGACTTTGGATATAAATGTTGGAGTATTAAGGACAAGAAAATCATTCGATCTAGGGATGTGGTCTTTAATGAGAAAGTCATGTATAAGCAACAGTTGCAGGAAAACAGGGAAGAATCCAAGAAAGAATATGCAGTGGTAGAGGATCTTCCGGATGGGAAAGTGACACATGAATCAGTTCAGGAACCTCCTCAACAGGAACCCCAAACTCCTATATTGAGGAGGTCTTCTAGGGTAAGAAGAGAACCTGAACATTTTTCTCCTTCTCTTTATTATTTATTACTCACTGATAGTGGAGAGCCAGAGAGCTTTGATGAAGCAATGTAGGTAGATGCCAGGAAGAAGTGGGAGCAAGCCATGGATGAGGAGCATCAGGCTCTCATGGAGAACCAGACATGGGATTTGGTGAAGCTACCCGAAGGAAAAAGAGCATTACAGAACAAGTGGGTGTTCAGAGTCAAAGAGGAAGGAGGCAAGAAAAGATACAAGGCCCGGTTGGTGGTCAAGGGGTTTGCACAGAAAAAAGGTATAGATTTTGATGAGATTTTTTCTCCTGTAGTAAAAATGACTTCTATTAGAACTGTTCTTGGAATAGTTGCAGCAGAAGACTTGCACTTAGAATAGCTTGATGTAAAGACTGCATTTCTCCATGGTGATTTGGAGGAGGAACTATATATGCAGCAACCAGAGGGCTATGAGGTCAAAGGTAAAGAGGAGATGGTGTGCAAACTGAAGAAGAGCTTGTATGGCTTGAAACAAGCTCCACGTCAATGGTATAAGAAATTTGATAGCTTCATGATGGAGCAAGGTTATATTAGATGTCATTCTGACCATTGTGTGTATACAAAGAAATTTGAGGATGGAAGTTATATTATCCTGTGTCTGTATGTGGATGACATGTTGGTTGCAGGTAAAAACATGCAGGAAATAAAAGTACTCAAGAAGCAGCTAAGTGAATCCTTTGCTATGAAGGATTTGGGGGCAGCCAAACAAATCCTTGGTATGAGGATATCTCAGGATAGGAAGGAACAAAAGCTGACTTTATCTCAGGAAGAGTACATTAAGAAGGTCTTGGAGAGGTTTAATATGCAGGATGCTAAACCGGTTGGGACTCCTTTGGCAGGCCACTTCAAGTTATCAAAGGAGCAGTGTCCTAAGACAGAGCAGGAGAGAAACCAGATGTCCAAGGTACCTTACTCATCAGTGGTTGGTAGTTTGATGTATGCCATGGTGTGCACTAGGCCTGATATTGCCCATGCAGTGGGAGCGGTGAGTAGATTTATGAGTGATCCAGGTAGAGATCACTGGCAGGTAGTAAAGTGGATCCTTCGGTATTTGAGAGGGACCATGGGGATAGTTTTGTGCTACAGTGGATCAAACACCACTTTGTGTGGTTATGTAGATTCAGATATGGCTGGAGATGTAGACAGCAGGAGGAGCATGACAGGTTATGTTTACACTGTAGGTGGGACAACAGTGAGCTGGATTTCACGACTACAGAAGCTGGTGGCTTTGTCAACCACAGAGGCTGAGTATGTTGCTGCCACAGAGGCAAGCAAAGAAATGATTTGGTTACAACAATTGCTTGAGGAGTTGGGGCATAAGCAGGAGGAAGGAAAGCTGCATAGTGATAGTCAGAGTGTTATACACCTAGCTAAGAACTCTGCTTTCCACTCTAGGACAAAGCATATACAGTTAAGGTACCATTTCATCAGGACAACTTTGGAGGAAGAGAAGTTGAAGCTGGAGAAGATTCATACCAGTCAGAATCCTGTAGACATGATGACCAAGGTGGTCACAAGGGAAAAACTGAAGTTGTGTTCAACTTTGGTTGGTCTTCATGGAAACTAGTGAAGGGTTGAGAAGCTTGCTCAGAGGAAAACTAGTCTCCAAGTGGGAGATTGTTAGGTTGTGGAGCCTATTTTCATGTGTGAAAGTGTTGAAGACTATACACTAAGAGTACTGTACACTTTCCATGTTGTCTCACCGGGTTTCAGGCTAGGCTGGCCCCGAGCGAGGGTCTAGGGGTGGCAGCCCCCGAGTAGCAGGGGTTTGGGGGCGCAGCCCCCGAAAAAAAATTTTTAGGCGTAAATTTTTTGGGCCTTAAAACGTGCCCCGACATATCGGGAAACATGATTTTCTCATATGGGTGAATTTTTGACCCATAGGTTTATGGGACGGTTTTGGCCCATGGTTTTGATACCCATGGTTTTGTAAAACTGCTTAAGCAGTTGTCTATTTATATGGTTTTATGCATATGGTAGATGTATAAGTAACATTGCAGATGTGTTTTGAATTCGGGTGTGAATTCTGTAGAGTTTGTTGAGCATAGCTCCAAACAGATCTGGGTATTGTATTGAGAGAGCAGTGGCTTGTAATAAAATCTGAGCAAGTGATTCTTGGTGGACGTAGCCCAAATTGGGTGAACCACGTTAAATACTGTCTCTTTGTGTTGTGTTATTTTATTCTGCACTTTTATTTGAGATCTGTAATATTTTCTGCATATTAGTTTCTACTGTTGCGATTCTGTGAGGGATTATTCCGCATATTTTATCCCTTATTTCCTTTTACAAACTTGATTCACGGTAGAAGTGGTAATTGCATTGTCATAAGATGTGTCCATATATCATCCCAACTTTAATACTAAGGAAATATTGTTGTAGTAGGTACCACTTCAATTTATAATATTGAGATTGTGTAGTTGACTTCAAGATCAAGGGCGGACGATTTTGATCCACTTAGGACGTAGTTTCACCATCCTTTTTTAGAAGCATATTTTGTTGCTTGTTATCTTCACTTGAATTTTCTAAGTTACTAGAGATTTCTATTTCACACTCTTATAAATTTTCTTATCGTGGTGTTACGCTACTAATATCTTAATTCTCACAGTGTTTTAGGACATTTCACACTCTATGAACTGTTTTCCAATGACTAGCTGGATCATAGAATTCATCTTGTTATATTTCTTTGATCTCTCCAATTAGAATGGAGTTGAATATGTAAATCTTAGGTTATGAGATATCCTGCACTTTGAAAATCCTTCTAGTTGGATGTCAAGTTGTATTATCCCCTAATCAAATAATGGAGTTTAGTCTTCACCATGAAAGAAATTGCTAGTATTATTTGGTTGCTATCTTTGAAATGTAAATTCATGTCTAAGTAACACTTCACATGTAAATCAACGTCTCATTGTGACTTATAGTATTAATTGAAGCTTGGATTTTAGCATTCAGAGAATGTTATGTACTATATTTCCACTAAGGGATTATAGAGGGATTCAACTCCTTTGAAATCACATGGTATGCATTAATGTCATTCTAATATTGGTAGCACTTTAATTATCTAATTGAAGTCAGGCTATGAAGCTTATGATTCCAATAATGAATCATTGCTACAGAGTCTCTTAACCATTGAAATTCTAGTAATTCTTCAAGACAATGTTGTGTCATCTTTGAAAATTATCTTGGTGTGAAGTAATCAAGATACTGTTAGAAAATCAATTTCAAACCATCTGATGCTTTAATAAATTAGACATTACTGTTAAATTCCTCTAAGTCCATTCATACAACTTGTATACTTCTCTATCTTATTGAGGTTCTTCACCACTTGACCATAGGATTGGTGCTTTGTTTCCTCAATGATGCATCATTATCCTTTGAAGCATCCCATGTCCTCTATATCTTGAAATTCACTAATCCTAATCATCCATCTTGACCCTTACTGTTACAATCCACTGTCTGAAACATAATCCTCATTTCTACCTGCACTATGTCATTCTCAAAACAAACCAAGTGATGTGCATCCTTCTGAAAAACAGATCCTATAGTCTACTCTCAAGACTATGTGGGCTACAAATGCTTTCATCTCAATGAGTGCATTGGCAGATTCTAAAATTGGAGATTCCAATTTTTGGATCCTTTAGATCCCTTTCAAATGTTTTAGATTCATCATTACTACTATTTCACTTTTCTTTTGTTGTGTTGATGCCATAATCACATTGATATGAGGCTTATGGTACCAAGAAAATAAGGTAGAAGAATGAGATTTCCATGGATTATCAGCTATTCCTACTTGTGGGAGAAATAATGGGAAACCCCTATTCCGAAAGGAAAAGATAAAACTCATTCAGCATAAGTAGTTGTTTCAACAAAGTCCATGGTTCAGATTAGTCTACCAAATTTATCAAGTGCTGATTATTAATCAAAGCTTTTCTATCCAAGAAATACCTATAGATTGATGTATATTCTAAGGAAATTTTCTTTTTCACCAATTCCTAATAAAAATCATATGCATCGATACTATGAGACCCATCATAATCCATTTCCCTTTTAACATGTCACAAATCATATAATTTCAGTGAAATCCCTAGCATTTGGACACTTCTATTATGACCCTACAGCTTGTATGGTGACCTCACCTTTGAGGAATCAGATCTAAATGCAAGGATACCTCTGGGTTATGTCACATTAGTCATTTTTTAATTTAGCAAGTCAAACATTTAAAGTCTTAGATCTTAAAAAACCCCTGGTTATGGAAATATGGATCACTCCTTTCTACTTACAACACATTATTTACTAAGTCCATTCACTCTGAACTCCAAATGTTTAGAGATTTTATGGTTATGATGGCTCCCAACTTTGATTCTTGTTGACTCAGTTCATAATGGACTTGAGAATACATGCAATCTCACGTCAAACATTTTCTTAGCAATCAAATCATGAGATGATTGTCTACTTCAGTTAGCTTTCTTGGGATCCTCAATTTCAAACAATCCATAACTCAACAATTTTGTATTTAGTGTAACAAATGCAGTTGACAGACTTTTATAGGGAGTTAGATTTTGACAAGCATCTTTTGATTTCAAGACTTCTTATAGAATCCTTAGCCTCAAATAGATTACTTGCTACAATTTCGTAATTGCTCCTTCTTTCTTATGGTTGATAGTACACCTTCATATAGAGGTGGAGAGAGATTTAGGGAAGTTTTCATTTGATTACTTCAAAATCTTTCCATGGCTACAAATTTCATCTTCATTCTACATTTCATGTACACAACATCCTCAAAACCACTATGGACAACTACATTGATTCATTTTGCTTCAGTTAACCCTAAATGTAGGTCAAGCTAATTTTCATAGTTCCAGACAGCCTATAATGATTTTCATTTTTGGGGATCAATGGAGGTACAATATATAGGGGATTGACTTGGTTCATTGGAAGGATTTTGACCTAGTTATGTCTAGGTGACTTAAATCAGGATCAGAAATGCAACTTCTAGCTAAGTTTCGATCTCTTGGTTCCCTGTCCTATAATTGACTTGTTTTAGCATCCTAAATGTATGAGCAGAATATCGTTCCTCTGATGCAGAATTATAAAGGTGAATAAGTGGAGAAATGCGACCCTTAATGTTACAAAGGAACCACATTTTAGAATAGGGATGAACTGACTATATTTTGAATCTGCCTAACATGTCGGCATTCTCCTCACCATTCATAGACAACATGAATACTTTCAATGTTTGAAAATGCATGAGTTAATCCTTAATGGAGAATCACATAGAAACCCTATGAGAAGTATGGTATGAATGTGAAAGGTTATCAATTTTAGTATACATCGACATTGTAACCTCCTTCAAAATCTGATATCCCTAATGGTATTATTGTCATATGATCACCAACTTGACTCTTAATGATTGGTGAAATTTGATCCCTTCATCTTAATGCAGGTCTAGAGACCTTCACCTTGGAACTTTAGGTACTTGCATAGTGCATCAATTTCCAACAAACATCTTACTCTTAGAGATCCCACAAGCTAATAGTTCTTACAATCTACTTCTTCTTGTGGTTATTCATGGTTGAAGTTGTAATTATAATGATGTTTGACACCTTGAATAAGGCAAACTTTAGATTTCTAGTTTACCACACATTGAAAATATTGAATCTTATTTGTTTAGATATGTCTTCACTTTACATAAATTCTTCATACCGCTAAAACTTCGAATGATTGGCATCTCTCACATTA
The DNA here is from genome assembly GCA_019776745.2 of Taxus chinensis. Classification (NCBI taxonomy): domain Eukaryota; kingdom Viridiplantae; phylum Streptophyta; class Pinopsida; order Cupressales; family Taxaceae; genus Taxus; species Taxus chinensis. Next base: position 20,663 of record JAHRHJ020003019.1, on the reverse strand, counting down.
ATCTTTGCATGTGCACCCTGTTTCCACTCATATGGAGAAATCATATTCACATGTTTTAAGATTGGTGTTATTATCACCAAGTGTCATGCAAAGGTGTTGAACAAAACAATTCAAACACCTTGATTTCCAAATGGATTATTATATCCCTTAATTTGACATTTATGAAATGTTGCCCTTAGGAAACTCCAAAGTATTTATGGTGGAGATTTCATGTGAAAACACACTAGTTCAAGATAAGAGTTGTTATCAATGTTCGAAATTGATAGAATCACCAAATTGCTTACATTTTTAGAGCTACTTTTATTCCAAATCAGAGTAATGCACCATCATAAGCAAATTCCGATGTCAATATCTCTAAGGAAATTAATTGTACCTGCAAGTCTATGGAATTGGCCTTAAATAAATTTTCATCACTTAAGATAATTTGGGACAAAGGATGGTGGAGTCACTGTATCATTAAAATCCAACAAATACAAACCTTTGACCTTTGGCTGCATGAGTCACAACATAGGTGAACTCAAATCTACAAACTTTCTGTAGGAAATCGGTTTTCCTGGCAGGTTCAACTATTCCATGAGAAAGTCTTGAAATTTGAGACGTAAAGGTGATGTTGAAGGCATCACCTAATCACATTATTTGATTAGTCAAGTAAAAAAAAAGCATTGGATAACATGCCTTCAACAGCACCTTATTGACTCATGCGACAACAAATTATTGACAAGGCATCAAGTAAATTTGTTACGCGATAGCAATGGTGCTATGATGCATCTTACAAAACCATGCTATCGCAAGATAGCAAGGTGTTGTTGATGCCCATCGGATAGCACCTTAATTCACATCTGTACCACTATTGGCAACAACACATTTAGTAATGAATTCACGATATCAATCTCTTGTTGATTCACTTATGTCAAGGAATACCTATTTTCACTGTGACAACAAGTGTCCCTTTGCACTACCCGTACAATAGCACTATGTTGTAAAACCTCATGAAATGACCAATATAGACCTAGTATCTCCACAAGGGAGGTGATTAGTTGTCACGTAGTTTTAAGTGTCTAGCCTTGACGGATCCATCATCCTACAACCTGCTATTGGTCGCAAAAATATTAATGTCATGTTTCAATCATGTCAACTAGTACCAGAGAATACTCTAACAGTTGCATATGAGTTAGAATTTCCAAGTACAACCCGGCCCCTCATTTTCACATCCTTTCCTAGATACCATATTTTCATCCTTCTCAAGAACTTCTTGTTTCTTCAGGTACCAATACATTAGCATCGATTTTATTGAGCTTCTCACCTATTGGATGGTACGCCAAGCAATTTTGAATTCCATAAATTGCTTTCTATGGATTTCTCCTTTCCCACAGAATCTGAAGAATATAGTCAATAGCGCTCATCTTGGTTTGTTGGAAGGATGTACATTAGATTGAGGATGCCACATGGGACGCTACATTAATTTTAGAGTCATCCTAACTTGCACACTGTTTGTCTGCTAATTAACGACCCTGGGAGGGGAAATGTAAATAAAATGGATAATATCTAGTCTAAGTTAATTATTATTAATTTAAAGATGAAATTTCCATTGTGATAGATGAGCAAAAGTGATTAAAAAAATTCCAGAAAATTGATAACATTTCATTATGATCTAAAACCATATAAATAGAGAAAATACTTTATGTCATTTGATGGTTTTCTAAAACCATAGAAAATACAAACGCCATAAATATATATATCAAGACCTTAAGCATGTGAACCATTTCGTGGCCAACATAAAGATATAGTTTTATTCAATATGTTATCTACTGTAGTATACATGATCTATTAACCTTCACATTTTTAATGGATGTAATAAGAAATAATTTTATTTTATTTTTCCATGAATTAGTCGTTTATCATAATGATGTATCAAACATGAATAAACTTACTGCTTTATAAATTCAATAAAGTAACTTGTTTCATGATGACATAAAATAAGTTTTACTATTGTAATATTGTCCATTTGTTTAATATAGAGATCCCACCATGGATTTATTTTTGTTATTTTAATGAAAATATTGTTTTTTGAGTTCAACAATTGGGAAAAAAACCCCATTTCATTAAATATATGAGTTTTACACATTTGGGTGCCATAAAAAGAGATTAGAAGGCGTAAACAATTAAATTCAATTAATTACTAGTGGATGGAAGTTTCATTATTGATTGTTTTAAGATTAGAATTCAATTTAATGTCAATCCGGGTTTTCATAGTTAGAAATTTTAATTTTCAATCCAAAAGTGACAAAACTTATGCCCTACATAGTTCAATGGTTATGTGACTACCACCCACTCAGGGGGTGGTTCATCAATCGCCATTATGTGCTAGGCGGTAGTTCTGAAACCACCACTTTCCACATGGCGGCAGTTCTATTCCCTGAAAGCAGAACCTTCAAATAATGCATTTTCTTAATATTTTTCAATTAAGTTGGTTGTTAATGAAATAATAATTTTAACTAAGATGTCTTCCATTCATTGGTTGCTAGATTGATAATATATCTAGTTTCATAACTCAAAATTTACTTAAACATCAACTCATTTCTCTATTATTTCTTTTGCACTAAAATGTTAAATTTGTGTATAGCATCAACCACAATTCATTATCTTTCACATATTCAATTTAGCCAAAAAAGAAAAAAAGAACTCAAGAACACTTCCTTTCAATAACATATTTATTTTTCAAAAACTCACACACAGATATTGTAACTTTGAATAACATACAAATTTACGAGAGTTTCATTTCAAGTAACTTATACAGCTTAATCTTCCCTTTCACTATAACATTACAATACAAATATGAAAACAACAAGTTTCCATATCATTCTTTTACAATAAAAAGACTTTAAATCCATTTCTTTCACTAAAACTAATATTTTCCAACAAGGCATACAACCAAAATTTCTTTTTACATTCACTAAATCACTTCAACTTGGAATAAATGAAATATTACAAAATTTTATTTCAACAAACAAAAGTTACAATCTTTCACTTAAAGTGGGAATGATAGTATGATCAAATTATAACATTGAGGTTCTTCAACAAGGTCGAAACTTAAGTCTTCATTTTAAGGGCTTCTCCCAACTTTATAGCTTCAATATTGCATTCTTCAATTCTTCAAAACATAGATCACATTACAAAGAAAGGGGGGAATAAGCGACACTCTCTGCCAAACATTTAATCCAATAAGAGGAGAATACATCCCCTTATTGGCCCCCTAAGCCCCAACCAAAGAAAAATGAGTTGTGTAATGCAACTTTTGACAACTTTCACAAAGGGCTTGTATAACATGCATTCTTAAAAAAAACAGCACATTCAACAATATACTCAAACAATATTGCCACTTTACCAATAAGTAAAAAGGCTTGACACACAAGCCAAAAAGAACAATGTAATATGGGCAACACCTCCTTTTGTCTCCCAAGTGATGTAGGAGTTCCACCCAAAGCTTCTATGTGCATAACCTAAAAACATATTCAACTCCATATTTCTACACATGAATGTATGTAAAATATAACCATGTTTTCCTTTTCACTCCACATAGGTTGATCAAAAACTCACACTCCCTCCACAATGCATGCCTCACATATCCTTTTTCCCTCCACAATGGTCGTATAAATCCATCTCCCACCAACTTAAGGTAAACTACTCATCCAAAATCAACATATCCACAACACTTGTATAATATTCAAACAAGCACAATTTCTACACAAAAATACATTAATACCAAAATGACAATAAGAGGAGATCCTACTTCTCCATTAAGCATCTAATTTCTTTACTCTACAAGATTTGAATCCTTCACACCAAGCTCAATCCAAGATGCAACTCCAAAAGAGAAAAAATCCATGTATGAAAACCAAGACCCGTTTCCAACAATGCAAGAGAAGCAAAAAGAGGCAAGTCACCCAAAATCCATCAAAATCATCCAATAAATAGAAAATGTTTGTACTCATTACTTCCTAAAAACTTCAATGGTTTTTTTTACTCTGGTCTTCATTTAATAAAATAACATGAAATAAATTTCATAAGTACACCTGTTTAGTTGGCCATAAAGACAACTTCAAGAGTTCACATGTAAGACTTATGACATGACCACATAACACTCCATTGTTATAGACCATGCTTGACTCAAGGAACAAACTTAAATGTGCCAGTAAATAAGTTCTATTATTTACTCTTTTTACACTCAAAAAAGTAATGGAATTGTAAACATATGCTTTCATACTTAATAAGTCCAGTGATTGATAGGAGATTTTGACATGAAAGGGACATATCTTAACTCGACCCTCATAATCTCAATAAAATTGCAAACACGAGTAACTTTTTCTGGAATTAACCAAAACAAGGTGGACAAAAAATTAACCAAAAATGCATTGTAATATACAATTTAAATCATTCACCAAAACAAGTGCAATTTTTAAACCATTTTTATCTCTTCACTTCAAATATAAAAATATAGCTTCCAAAACATTGTTTCTTTTAATTATAAGATTAATTTCCTTAATTAAGATGCATTATCAAATATATTCAATAATAGAGAAATCATTATATATCCTTCAATACACGGTAAAGCAACTCATGGCACAACAAACCGTTTAAACAAAAAAATTAAAAGAAAGGAAACACATGGTTTCACACATGAGTAAAATAACATGACCTTCCACCACACTTATACGAAACAACCCAACAAATAATGCAATACATAGGATATAAAGATGTAGACACAAGTTTTCAGATTTGGCCATAGTTGAAACAACACAATGACATGATTAAAAGTAGATGTTGTTGAAGTATCCATACATTCAATGTCTATGATATAATATCCACTGAAATACATGTAAATGAGGATGTCATTCTGGCCTACAAGGCTGTATCACACATTTCATGGTAATAAAACCCTACAACATGCAACCATAATATGAACCTACTAACACATGCTTGGATGTATCATGTAGCAATACAACCCTGCAGGCCACCTATGCCATTTATCAATTTACATTGGGTCTTGCAAAAAATAGCTAGACCAACTATCATACTATTTTTAAATCAAATAAGCTAAAAATTATTTGAATTCACATATGTCTATTTGTGAAGTCTAATCTATGATAAAACAGTTCACAATCATCATTTTAATCCATTTTTAAAACCTAGAATAATGATGAAATCTGCATCTAGGTATGTATCTATAAAACCTTGCAACTATTAGATACGACTCAAGAACATCATGAACTTTTGCTAATCCAACATCATATTGTTAGCCCACATCTTCAACAAAACCTCCATTAGACTCAAATTGTGCAGTCGAACTCTCTGAATATCTCTCTCTCTTTTACATCGTGGTTCATTTCTATTGTAGTGCCCACTCCTCTTCAACACTATTTCATCTTGATATTGATACTATTGGACTGATATTCAGACATTTTGATTATGATACATTGATCAGTAGAAGATAGATTTCACTGATATTTAGACCATTAACATTATGATGTTTATGTTTTATTATGATGTATTGGATAATGATGTTAGATAGTTTGATATATGTTGATTTTCATGATGTGGATTTTATACTGACATGTTATGTTTTGGGATGTTTTGAGTAGAATTATAATCTCGTAAATGTTAGGGTTAGATTTTTGATATATTAATGGATAATAGAATTGCTAAATGTTGAGTGATGAATATGGATTATATATATATATATATATATATATATATATATATATATATATATATATATTCTCGATGTTGTTAATATGGCCAAAAGGCCAAAGAGGTATTTTGTTGTGTGTAGGACTTTTATCACATACATCGAAGGGGATAGGGAACAAACCATGAAAGGATGTCGGGTTTTGAGCAACGAGGCCAAATTTGACAACTTGTGTAATGTTGTTTAGTGTGGTGTTTTGCATGTCTAGTTTGGTGGTCTCCCATGGGGGATGACTTCACATGTGTGGCCATGGGGTGAATTGTATCCCTTTCTTTAATTTTGGTATGTGTTTATTTATGTTTTGTGTATTTTAAAATTTAGAAATTTATCACCTCATTAGCATGTTGTAGATGTGTGTTAATTAATATTAACCCTTCTTATTTTGAGTTAACCAAAATAAGGATGTGACAATTAGTTATGATGAGATTTTGTAGTCCTTGTGTAAGTAAAATTTATGCTGATTTGTGAGTGTTTTACTCCACCCCAACTTCAAAATTCGATATTTTGACATGGGGGGCATTTTTGGAGGCTTGTGGGAAAAGCAAGGCTTGTTCCCATGTCTTCTTAACTTTACCCAACAACCCTACCTATGGGTTGGGAAGCTTATTTTTGAATTTTTTGTCCATTTTTGAGTGTTAAAGAACGAAAATAATTACACTTTATTTCAACTCAAATTTATGATGTCCCTTGAAAGCATGGCGTGAAAGTTTTGATCCATGTGGGTTGTCATAGTCCTTGCATGTGCATTGATGTTTCTTGGTCTTGGTGTGTTTGAATTGAGTTTGGGGATGGGGATGATGAAGTGACATCCTACATGGAGCCACCTCACCATCCTCACTTCTTATTTCTATTTATTTGTGATTTTTGGTTGGAATGGGGGTTACTTGTTCTTTTTACTTCTTGTGCACTTTTAGATTTTGGGGTAAACAGTATGGCCAAAATCCACCCCATATCAACCAAAGGGATCCTCCGTTCCAAAATCATGGACAAAATACATAACCATGTTGGATCACTTTCAGCCAATCAGAATCCAACGGATTCGCAACCAAGAACATTGATGTCGAAGGGAATGCGCAAATTTGCTGGAAGGATAAATCAAATGGAAGGAAAACTTATTTGAGTTACATAAACACCATTAGGACAAAAGGTGACATTGGCATCCGTGTATCTTAAACTAGACCAATTCGTTTTTGGTTATCGAGGTTATGTGCTTCGAGGGCAAAAGAATTATTTGGTTTATCAGTGTCACTTAGACATTTTTTACTAAGGGAAGTTGCCAATTGCACTATAGTTCCAATGTTTCAGATAAATAATTAGTCAATTAGCAAAAGTAGTTACGAAAAAAGGATCATTCAAATATAATGTGCATCAATTTAGAACCGATCCTTACGGGTGGCGAATATTCCAGAATGAATCTGAATGACCGTTTCTTCAGGGTTGTTACGGACCCACATCGAGTATGAGGACATATGTTTAATAACTAAAGCTTTGATTATTTATCATGGCACATCGAGTGAGGAGGAAAAAGTTATTGTAGTAGGAAGCCCTACCTTTCATTAACACCAGAGACCGTTCTTAGGATCTTTCCCCTTAATCATTAAGCCAATAGACTGAATCCTCAACAATGGAAGAAAAGAGAAAAAAAAGATTATGTTTTACGTTGTTGATAGCAAAGATGGATTCGGACCACAAATGTGATGAGAAGAAGTTGTTTTATATTGAAGGAGGTAATGGGATAATGAGGAAGTAAAATTAAGGCGAGGTGAGGGAACCAGTTAGAAAGTAGACGATGAAGTAGAGGATCACCAACGACAATTTCTTGACAAGGCATGTCAAGGTATTAGTACTCCTCAAACACTCAAGGTAAGGATGTATATTTATATTACTAATTACTTAACAATAATAGAAAGATGTTTGATTCAATTCGGGAGGGCACATGCTAAATAGAGTTAAAATCATAAGGAAGATGTGCATTTATATTATTTTACTTCAATGAAAAAACCTAGACTTGAAAACTAGGGATAAACAACAAGATACATGATATAGTTGGTTGCCTCTAAAATGGATGTTGGGTGTGTTCTAAGATAGAATTGGTAGGTAGGGACATAAACACTAGTTGATCTTGTCATCTTTCATGAACTTTCATATTATAAAATATTTTTTTTGAAGACTATTTGATTAAACTCAAATTAATATATCCGTAGCCTAGTATGTAATGCAAGTTTGCAGTAAATATAAATGAGTAGTAAAATAACTGAAATAGACCCAAAAAAACTAACAATGAAATGTATAAATACTATGTCACAAAGAGAGTTGTGGAGAGCTTTAGTTGATTCGTATATGTCGTGAGACTGGCTGACTATTAATGGGATACTTCAACAAGAGTCTTAGAAAAGGAAGATCGAGTGATTTGGCTGGACTGGGGTACCAGGAGAAAGGGATTAGGGCACCATGGTTGGAAAGTCTGGGTGACCTGGTCTGTGTAGGAGCGTCCGGAAGCCAATTTTATAGAGTCATAAGATGAGATGATGTGAAGCCCTCACTTCCTATTAAGTGTATGTCACACCTGAGCTCGCAATATCGCCGTAAACCATAAGGAAGAATCCACCGTAAAAAACCCAGAAAAAAAAATAAAACCCTAAAAGAAATATGCAAATGGAGGGTGTAAGACTCCTAGCCACCAAATGGTGGATTTATCACTGAGCGTTCATACATCTCAGGACCCAATGTGGAACGACCAAAAAAAAAAATCACACACGAACAACACAGTGAAAATACAGGATAACTTTTTTTTTTACTTGCTTTAGACACATAAAAACGACACAACATGTGTCACAAGGTGACAAACACTCTGCGAACCACTTGTTACGGAGGATGACCACAAGGTCAGCACGGAAACGTTCACACCCAAAAGGATAACACTTCTCTTTTTGGATAGAACACATAGAATTCCAACCACATGGACACCTCACAGCTAGGGCAAAGGCCACAGTAAGAAATGATTGTGAATGATTGAATGTTTATTTATTTTGGATAAAAACACCCTTTAAATGTGCTTAGGTTTTTCAAAAAGATTCAATATATGACTGCACAAAATTCATCTTACCAATGAGTTATTTTCTTATACCTTGTAGAGTAGTTCACGTAAAGTCTTCTCCCCTTGCTAATCCTATTATCTTCCAGAAATAACCATTGGTTCTTTTAAGCGTTGTTAAGAGTTCACCCCCAAAAGGGGTAGGGTTAGTGTTCACTAGTTTAGCTAGGGATATCAATTTATAAAATTTACTGTACAAGGATAGTTTCACCTTTGAGTACTTCAGGAAGGAAATCTTATTATCAAATAAGTCATCTTACATTAATATTGAATACATATATTTTAGTTAACTTCTATAAAGGTCAAACACCCATTTAAGTTTACTTATATCACTCATTACAAGGTGTCAGAGCGTTTACTTAACACTTTATTTTAAAAAAAAAACAAGGTTTTACAATAATTATTGCCAATGTATGATTGATATCATCTTCTAGCAAGGTAAGTTACTAGTCTAGCAACAAAAGGAAAGAAACACTTCACAACGTAGTTCTTCTGAACATACAAGGACAGAGATCCTCTAAAAACTCCTGTAAGCAAAGGTTACAAATACAACGCATGAACGTTCTACAAAGAACGTCATTAATTTGAACTGAAGAAACTTTTACACTCTTTTCCTTTAATATACTCGCATTCCATGGCACAAAATATTTACTGAGGAAGTTCAGGTTTCGCTAGAACTGAGCATGATAAGATAGAAACCTCACCTAATAATTATGCCATCTAGCATTTAAATAAAATGAAAGTTGCCAATATCATTATTATCAAATCAATTTCTAACATACATTTTTAAAACTTACTACACATCTCCTGATAATACAGTTCCTTAACTCCATTTTAAAAAAAAAACAATGGGTTCATTCCTTAAGATCTGCTTACCTAAGACACAAGTCCAAGTGATCGATATTACCATCTTAACCATGCAATCAACATAATCAAATTACCGTAATAATAATACGTCACCAATACCCTCCGACCTACTTTAGCTATTTAGTACCCAAAATATTTTTCAATTAAATAAAGCACCAATGACATTAAGCGATATAATAAATACACAGTACCAATTATAGTATTCATCGAGATTACCCATAGTATCAAACCTTCATAGAAACTCGTATAGAAGGATAAATGGATATTTATTACAACAATTTTAAGGATTATACTTATGTTACAAAGATTCACCATCCACAAGTTCATATAATATTTAGGTACCTTTTGGTTTTGAACTTAATCCATTGTCTTTAATATGTTTCTTTTTAGTACAAGGGTCCAAACTCATTGGGAATGAGCTACGATCAAAAAAAATTGTATGTTTTGCAATATGTCAAAGATACGTTGATAACTAAGATAAAAGATAAGTAAGCGCAGTCCAAGCCACTATAATAAAGTACCAACATTATCTAAAAAACCCCTTTTGTACCCAATTGCTGAGATGACAAGTATAAAATTGTGCTAACATAATAATCATCGTAAATACCCAGAGAATATTCCAATCGTTAACCAAGTATGGAAATAACATATTTATCCTACTGGTTAACTGATAACTAATATATCATGGTATATAATTAACCTCCCACTTGCATTACACCAATTATGGGTATTAAGTATTGTTATATAAAATGAAGTTAATGAATTTCAGGTGGACTATATCCTTACTCGCCATACATGGTATGACCAGTCCATTATGGTAGCTGGGTTACCATTTACTTAAGGTTGTGCATTGGAGCCATTTTTAGGGTGTAGGTATCTAACGTCCTATTCATCTGTTTTTCTACCAAAGTATTCGACAAGCTTCAAGCGTCAAGTATAAGATAAATGATAATTTCATATTTCAGGCAGTGCCTGAATTGCATAAGCATGAGGGGCATCACATATCAATCAAACTGAGAATGTCAATGTATCCAATATTACTTTAACCTGATTCAAGGATAAAAGTAGTGCCTCAAAATTAAGCAAATAATATCCACAGAGGGATAAGACTTGCGTGCATAACATATTAGTAAAGGTCAAAGACAACCCTTAACGCCATGCTTCAGGAGGGTTCAAATCTAATAAAAGGCTCATAGTAATCGTAAGTAGAGCGTCCTCGGGAGGGGTTTTCAATAATCCCCAAGGTGTACAAATGATAATCGAATGACTCGATGGAGCTATCTAAAAGAACTAATTAAAACAGTAGCTCTTCCCAAATGGAAGCCCAATCCTAGTGGGAGTTTAATGATTATAAACCACAGTAAATCCAAATACATCATATAGGAGGAAATCCCTTTTTCAAGCAATGTCATAATAATAAAAAACCAATACAAGGAAAAAATATAAACCTCATTCCGCTTCCATACTATTTTCTACAGAAACATCATTCAAAAGGAATAATCAAGCCAAAAGATAAACCAACATTATAAATCAGTAGGAAAGAAGCGATGGAGGAGATTTCTTCATACTTCAAACAGTAAAATAAGAAGAAATTGTAAGGTGGGAGGGGAGAGGAGCAGTTCAATGCAATTATGATTAAAATTTCATTTGGAAACTCGTCTCTTCTGAGCATTCTTTCAGAAGGAGTCAATATGGTGTAAATACATGTTATATGATATCAAGAGTCCAAATGCTTCTATTTAGTAAAACAAAAAAACACATCCAATTCCAAAAGAAACCCACTACAGAATTCGAAAAAAATTGCAGATATTGATGTAGTAAATGCAAAGAAATAAATCATTAAAAGAGAGGGTTAGGGCTTATCCTTCCTGTGTAATGTACATCGCAGGCCCGCACGTGAAGACCCAAGTATACCGTGTCCCACCCAAAATTAGTCTCTCACCAAACTCAGCTTCTCACCCACACGGTGTCCCAAATACAATGCAAGAGAAACAATAACCATCCCCCCCCCCCCCCCCCCCCAGAGAGCGACCCCCCCCCCCCCCCTTCCGGTAAGTTGGGCAAAGCTTTGAAAGTTCTCATATGCATCCAGGTAACTCTTCAAATCCATGATAGCAGGAGCTGCTTCAATGATCCGTGATATGGCTCATAGGAGGCTTGCATGTGTGGTGTTTTTCCAAGAAACCGAAACCCCCACTCCCCCCCCACCCACGTTAAACAAGGTAAAAACCTGAAGATCTGATGTGCCTTTGCCAAGCAAAGATAGGAGAGAAACTTCCCTTTGACTCCCAAGTTTTATTTTTTGCTTTGTAGTTTTTCCATCAAGCTTGCAGCGGTTCGTCTAACTTCTGTATCACTAATTAGCTTTAAAGCCTAGAAGGAATAAAATTTCTTGTGATCAGTTGTGGAGCATTTTTTGAACAATAATATCCATCAAGCGCATGGCTCCTTCATCAAGCGATTTCAACAAATGCAGATCTGAATCTCGTGATTTTATTGACTACTGAGGATTCATGTAATGATACCTTGCCACTTTTTTACCTTTTGTTGTCGGATCCTTAGGTTTTTACCGTTTCTAAGCTCATAGAATCAAAGGAATTTAATGAAAGAGTCAACCGGTCTGCTTCATCAGCTTGTCATTATAGCAATTTCATTCCTTTTTCCAAACACCCCTTTGGCACTGGCGAAGGACTGCTGGTAAGGTAAAAATTGCTGAAGTATGTCGCAGAGATATTGAAATGATTATCTGCCAAGCATATATGCGAGGCTAGCGAATGATTTCCTAGAAGACTCACAAATAGATTCCCTTGACTATGCTCCCTTCACAACACGACTGTAATTATCACAAACTCTTCACTATTTACGCTTTTCGCAATCCTTTAAGTAATATCTAGTTAAAATCATTCCACTAAATTATTGATACTCATTTGGGCGTGCTTCTGTGCGAATGGAATAAGGACTATAAATTCATTCTCTGCAACAGAAGGGAACTCATTTGAGCACTCAGTCTAGTTTAGACCTAAATGCCTTCAAGATTGATCGAGTTTTCCATGTTAATTCCCACCTGGCCAGCAAGCGACTTTCCAAAATGAAAAGGAAAAACAGAAAAGCTCAACTAAAACTTTATCGCGTCTTCTACACAACGCAAGCGTTGCAACCATGATCATGACTGTGGTCGCATGCTAAAACCAGAACATCAGGTTCGGCACAAACGGTTCCTTGGGGGGGGGGGATCCCCACAGCAGCTGTCACATACTCTCCCTGGAGCCAGGATTTCTGGGTAAGTTTTACGTCTCTACCATGTAGCTGCTACATATCAGCGAACCACTTCCTCACGACACTTTCCTGGGGAGAAAATTTCAGTCACGCTCACTGAAACTACCCTTTACAGCACGAATTTGAGAAATCCACACCCCCCACGCAATGCCAGGGAGACAGACCTCATTTCACCATTAATGAAACCACTATCAGAACACGCTTGTAGCAATTCATCGTTTCAGCATTTTGATGAGTGCCAAAACAAGGCGATTCGCGTTGAACAGACACGACAGGAGGAACACGTGATAGCAGGTGAAGTCAACATTTTAATCAATGAGCATGTGCAGCCACCAAAGTCTCTTGCGTGAACAGGTAAAAAAAGAAAACAAAAGATTTGCAAAAATAGGGAAAACAGTGGGTGTGGCCACCGGCAAGGATTCTGTCACATCATACATTAATAGCTCCACCCCCACGACAAGAAGAGATGAAGTGACCAAGACATGGAGGTTGGGGGGGGCCATTACACAATGTAGTTTTTTGTGTGTGTGTGTGTGTTTGCGTAAGATTGTGCCCTAGGTTGGCTGGCGTGAGGTCCACTTGAAGTAGCGAAAAAAGTAGCTGATGTTAGAATGTAAATAATTTGTCAGGATAGAATTAAAACTCCCCTCCTTTGAAGTTGTGATACAAAATAACCAACCTTTTTTCCTGTCTTTCCTTGATGAAGCTTAGATAGATGCAAACGGAGCAATTTAAAGTCTTGGTGGATGCAACTTAGGTGGTGAAGTAGTGCTTAGTGCGTTGGTCCCTGTTAGGATCGTATAACTGTAGATTTTTATGATTCCTTCACTTAAATTTTGAATCAAACCTGAAAAAGGACCCCGACGACCTCAAAAGACAAGATGCTCAAATGGCTAGAAGGATCCAAAAAGTGAGAGTAATGAGAGTAAAGTGTAAAGAGATAGGGGGGCCTAGAGGGATGAGGGCGGCTTGGCGCTGTGTCCTGACTGGGTGCCTCCTGTCCAGAAAAGATAAACCTAAAGTATGAATGAAAAAGATAGATAGGCCAATAAAGGTGCAGACCGAAAAGTAGAAATAGAAGCAACGAAACATGGCCACAAAGACATGGGTTAATCAATACTCTTTTGTTTAAGAACCATAGAATAATATTATGGTGGTAGAGACTAGATAATTACTGAAAAATGCATGATTTGTGTCTACATTTTCCCCCACTGTATTTTGGTGCCTAACATCATGTAGCGTGATGTAGAAAGCAGCCGAGGGATAGACAAAGCGTGGGAGTGTAAAATATGAGCATGGAGACTAAATATGTAAAATTTGAAAAAAGGTGGATGAGAGTGAACCTAAGGTTGAAAGTTGTGGTAGGTGTGAGTATGTGATGTAGCCTACATGTTAGTGTCGATGTGGGATGTTGACTACTTACTCCCATACAACGAAACTACAAAAGAAAAGATGATCAGAGTACTCAAATAGCATGTATTTAATATGCTAAAAATCATGTAATGAAGATGAAAATGAAAAAGGGAACATGTGCACATGATAGTGATGAGAAAAAGGTTGTAGAAGATCTGTCATGAAGAGTGCAAGTTTTCTAGGCGATCTCCATGCCACGGGCCAAAGAAGTGTAGGAGGAAAGTATTGGGGGGGGGGGTTTATCCTCCAACTTCTAACCGCTTCCTGAAACTGGTTAGAGATCTTTGTTACGTCTATTTTTGGGAATTCAACGCCATGACCGAAAGTAGGTAGAGAGGGAAGGGTCAGTTATCCTCTAAATATTCACTGCTCCCTGAAATGCTAAGAATTTTTTTCCTGTAAAAGCCGATGTGTATGGAGTCTGTAGATTATGCTGAAGCCACTCATTGTGTAATTGCCCTGGTTATAGGAAACTCAAGGAAAGACCACTGCTGTACTAAGTACCAATGTTTGATTCTAGGATTGAAATGTGATATATTGTACCAGAACTGTGTTGTGATGGTACTATGTGTGACCTTTGTATGGGTGATTTTTCTCCCAAATGATGCCCCCCCTCTTTGGGGGTGCATGTGACTCGTTGTAGGAGGATGTGGCCCAAAAAAGAAAGAAGAACAACCACTACAACAGTGCCCTGCAAGGGGGAGGGGACTGTGCTTGGTAGAAACCAAGGAACATCAAACAAGTGGTTAGGAGACAAGTGTGAGTAGAAACAAAGACAAGCATGTATGTAAAAGACACAAATGTAGTCCAAGAAGAACAAGTGTTGTAGCTAAGATACAAGTAAACATGCAAGAAGAAAATGTAGACCAGCGAAAAGCGGGTTCCAAAAACATGGGTACACCACTCACGATGTCGCCAAGACACTCAAGGCCGTAGTGGCTGCAAATAAACAATGTGTGCATCAAGACAAAGGAAATTCCTACAAATAAAGGCATACAATGAAAACAGTAAAATATATGTAACAGACAAGCATGGTGGGCAAATAATCCTGCAAACAAATGTTGCACATGAAGCACCCGTTAGCCATTAGAAAGATACAAGTGTCCTATAATTGATAAAGTAGTGTGTTATGAAACAAAATGAAAGTGAATGATAGGAAGTAGTAGAACATTCCCCCGAGATGAAAATGGAATTATATGCATGAGGTTTATTTGTTTATGCCCCCTTAGTAGTCAAGAATGAACCGTAAACAGAGTGCATCATCGGGAAATGGTGCTAACTATGTGTGTTTGTAGCTTGATGTGTGAGAGACTAGTGATGGTGTGCCACATATAGATGAGGGTGAAATTGTGTGATGATCTAGCCTAAAGTGTATAATCACTATAAGATAGTAGAGAAGTGATGATGTAACCTATGGAGTATATCACTAAATGACGCTTAGGGTATAAGTGAGATGTAGCCTATGGGTATATCACTAAAGATGCTAGGGGAAATGATGATGTAACCTATAATGTATATCAATAGCCTCGGGAAGCCACATGAGGGGGGGGGGGAAAAAAAAAAAAGATTGAAAAAGTTGATGTGTGAGTGTGATGAGGGTCATTTGTGATGTATTACTAAACAGTTCCAGTATGGACCGTGAGCTGAGTGTTTCATCGGGTAGTGAGTGTAACACGTTAAAAGATATGTTGTAAAATTGGTAGATGTGTAGTAACGCGGTGATGAGAGGTTGTCATGCGATGCTAAATGTGTAGTGTATGATGTAGGATTGTATAGTATATAATGTAATATGTTTGAGGTATGTGTAGAATTTATGAAGCACAGATGTACGATGTATGATGCAAGATGATAAAAGTGTAAGATGTGTGAAGATGCACCAGTGTAGTGTCATGTGCAGTGTGGAGGTTCATGTGTATAGGAGGCCCTCAACAGTCAAGTTTGAATCAAAGCACAAGTGTGTCATTGGTGTGCTGTCGATTGCTAGCTGAGTGTGAAGATCTTACATATGAAAATGTGAATGTACAACATGTTTGAATGTTAGTGGGGGATCAATGTAATGCCACCACAAGTGTGAATTGTAAAAGAAAGATCAAGTGTTCATTGTCTAGAAGATCATCATCGTTCCGGATCGAATCGGAGGTGGGAAACATAGAGACTCGATAGAAATACTTATGAGGAGGATCATATAAAGACCCATTGTAACACATTATGTTCATTTCATATTCCCTTATTAGTGAACGGTGTTGGTGGACATCCCAATGTGCGTACTAACGAGTAATATTTTGGGAATATTTAGGCGATGAACACTACGATAGAAAAAATTGTCAAATGGAGGGAAAAAAGTAGAGAAGTTGAATAGATTTCTATAGTGCCTCAATAGAGTTCAAGCCAAGAAGATTGACCGAGTGTTAAGGAGAAGCGCAGAACTACGTGCCAACAAAACTACTAAATGGAAGACAGAAGAAAAAAGACCATAGGCCACTGTGATGTGAACTAACTGTGATAAAGATGGGGTGAATGAGGAATGGTTGGTAAGATATTCATTAAGTGTAAATCCAAACTGGAAATCATTCAGATGTGTGAAAATATGATCAGGATAGGTACGATCCACCACAATATGATGCTATAAGATTTTAGATGAAAAGTGTGCAGGTGAAAGGAGTTGGTGGAGGTGATGATGTCAGAGAGGTGATTTGTGAAATAACATTTAGGTATGGACAAACCCCTGATTAAGTACTAACCATTAGTAGAGGGATGGGTCTTGAAATTTATCACAGGACATTAGCCTGAAGGGAGTCAGTCATGAAATTAAGAGTCATTAAATCAATAGGGAGTGAGTGTGAAGTTGAATTTGCCTGATTTTCATTAGCAAGTTCACGTGTGATGTGGTCGAATCAGCAGGAATCATTTGTATTTGCATTAACTGGTTGTATCTTGTATCAGTATGTTGGTAGGTGATATTTACTAGATGTAATAGGGAATCAATTGGAGGGATGATTAGTAGCGTGGGTTAGAAGTAGACTCCATGGTGAAAAATGATGGTAGTAGTGTGTGTGAGTAGAAAAACAAATTGAGTGCTTTTGAGTGATAGAGAATTTGTGAAGGCACTAGACTGACAAATGTCATATTGTATCAAGACTACTCGATGGAAATATGTTGCGTTAGGGAGGTATTGACATAGCAATAACATGGTCTATGTGACCAAATTTGAAGGGTTCAGGATTTGCAGTAATCGTATGCTCATATAATCATGTAAGAATTGACACATGGGTACAGTAGCTGGCATGCTTGCATCGCCTGAATCCAAGTTTACCTAGTTAAGAGGTTGAATTGTAATGATGTATTTATAACATAAAAATTCTGTTAGAAAAATCTTAGGCCGACGCCGAATAAGTAGTGAAAATAATTCCCTAGACCGGCTGTGAGTAGTAGAGTCATAACCCTGAATAAGAGTGGAATTCTAGAAATAGGTTATCATTAATACCCAATTGTTGAGAAGGGAATGACACAAAAGGTTGAAGCTGACAATTATTCAATAAGCCACGTTTAATGCAGGTGCAGTGGTGCTGAAGACAACCATTTAAGAAAAAGGTACACACAAATTATCCTTGCAAATGGAGAGTGATATCAGTGGTGAATGAGATAGCACATGGGAAATTTTTTTTGAGGCTGAATGAGATGTTGGGTAAAGGGTACATAGAGTTATCACCCTAGAATGAATTAGAACGGAAAGAGTAGCATCTAGGTTTGACGAAAAAATTTGGTGAAGGCGCAACAAGTATAGAGAGATATTTAGACTGAGATTCTTAAGTTGTTCAATGATATCATAGCCCTTAGAAATATTGGATGAGCTGAAAACAATAGGTGGAGCCGATAGCAACGAGTGGAACCACAGGGGCGGAGCGTGGAAAGTACTTGCTACATTAATAGAAAAATCAACTAAGGCATAATAAGAGAGGAGTGTGAGTGCGAACTCCATTAAATCAACACTGGTGGGTAACTATTCCAGAAACGATTAGGGTGCGAAAAAAGGATTATGACGATTGAGCCATGGCTTGATAAGGATAAGAATATTCAGAAGAAAGAAAGGGTGGTTGCGGGTTTCACACAAAAATAATTAAAACTAAAAATGAAGAGTCATAGCCTAATCTAATGCAAGTTTGCAGTACATAAATGATTAATAAAATACTGAAATACACCTAAACAAACAACAATGAAATGTCTAAAACCCTAATGTGCAAGAGAGTTGGAAGAGCCTTAGATGATTATAGATGTCATCGATTATGTCATAGTGGAGACCAGTTGAAAAGGATTGGGATACCATCACAATGAGCCTGAGGAAATGCAATCCGAGTGATGTGATGAATAGACTGGGGTGCCTAGAAAAGGGATTGGGTCACAGGGGTCGCACTAGTCTGAAGTCTGCAGGCCCTTGGTCTATGTAGGTGGTCAGAAGACAATTTTTAAAAAGGCACGGATGATACAAAGTCTAGGTTTTTTGTCATGTGTATGTTGCACCTAGCTTTTGATTCACCGTTAACCGTGTGATGGAAGAATACCTGCCAAACCCTAGACAAAACATCAAACCTTGGAAAAGAAAGATGCAAATGAAGGGTCGGACTGTCCTCAATAGCCAATAGTAATTCTCACAAATCGTTACACACATCTCAGACCCAAAGGTAGTTATGTGTGTGTACGAGAATTTCCCTAGGTGCTCTGGCAAAGTCGGCAGTCAGAAGTTGTGAGCAAGTGCTAGTGTATAATGTAAAAATATGTTTATGGAATAAAATAAACTCCCCTCATTTGAAGTGTGATGTAGAATAACCAACCTTTTGCTTGTGATGAAGCTAATGGATGCAAAATGGAGCAATAGTAGCATTGGTGGTTACAAACCTTAGGTGGGATAGCTATGCTAGTGCTGGGTCCCTTTATTAGATCAACATAAATTTATATTCGATGATTCCTTGCTTGAATTCATAATTAACCCCAAAAAGGCTGCTACACACCAAATCTAAGATGCCAAAGGCAAGAAAGACCTAACAAGTGAGAGTAAGTAAAGTGCAAAGAGAATAGGGGAGCCCATAGAGGATGAGGGCGCACCTGACACTGACGTCTTGGCTGGGTGTGCTCCGTCTGGAAACAAGTAAACAGGAAGTTATGAAAAGACAGACTAGGCCAATAAATGTGCAAGAACTAAAGTCAGCAAGAGAAAACAACGAAGGATTTCCAAGAATGGGGTTGATCAAATACACTTCTTGTTTAGGAAATCATATGAATAATAGTAGTGATCGAGACTAGATAATTAACCAAAGTTCCAAGATTTTGTGTGCACATAATTTGTTCGTGTTTGTGAATAGTGAACTTTGAGTTGGTGGTTATCCCAGGTCTAGAAGTGTGCGCGCGTACTTTCCAAAAAATTAGTCCTCCTCTTAAAACCCCAACTTGTTTAAATTTTCCATAAAAGGGATTATTTGTAATGGTGAGAGTTCTCTTACCAAGATACTAGTTCCTACATAACAATGCCTCCAAAGAGGCTTCAAATTGATATAGGTTCTCCCATCTATTGGCAGTACAATGGTGCTCCTTTTGACTATATGTATGGCAACTAGAATTTAGCTCATTAACAATTGATATGTTTGTTTGACTGGATTTGAATTTTTGACTTGGTTTAGAGTGCTTCAGTATCTCATACCTTCTGGGGGCCACTCCTTGTGCATGGTACTAAATAAGGGAAGAATAAGACAACTGCTATATATTTTATGGTTGAAAAACAAGTCGGTAGTCTAGTCAAGTGTATCTAAGTGAGTAAATGAGTGGGTTTTGATTTGTATTTATACTTCGCCAAAAATTAATGTTTCACACCATAGCATAACTAAATGGGGAAAGAAAAGGACCTCTAAACTCATGAAATATATTCTATTGAAAATTTTATCATTATAGGGGTTAATGACAAAATCCCTCGTATAGGGGACCAAATTGAAAATTGTCAATTCTATGCTTCTAGAACATTTTTAAAAGGTCAGATTGAATTATGATGTGGAGGGTATTACCGGGGCCTAAGGTGTTTATGATAGATAAATGTTTTAAGGTGACTAACTAAGGGAGGTGTGATGGGGCCCATATTTCAAGTGATATGACAAGGTTGATAGAATTTTTAGTTCGTTTGTAACACAAAAGTGATGTAAAGGGATATAAGCCAAAACCAACATTACAAAGATTCCAAATGACCAATCGGGTGAACTACAATTAGTTAAGAAGTGATTGCAC